>APFE030973199.1:3326-25804 GCA_000404065.3 Pinus taeda
GAGATATTTGCAACATGAAGTGCAAAAGCTGATATAACCACTAGGAGAAGATAAAAAACTGATGATAACAGAACTGGGTATATAAATCGTCAATCCCACGAGAGGTTTGATAACACAACAAGAACGAAATGTGAAATCGGAAAGAAATGGCAAACAACCGAAGGACGAGACACTACCAGCCAGTTACCAATTTAACAGACTCTTAGAAGGCATACACAGGGCAAAAACCAGATCCAAGCAACAAAGGCTGACCAACAGGCTTATAAACAGATCTGACCAGTGTGGCGCGGCTGTGGGCCTGCAACTCGCGCTAAACAGAGTGTAGCGCGAGTTGTCCGAAAGCAGATCGCGCCCAGTAGCGCGATTGTTCAGAGGAAAAACGCACTGGCGCGAGCTTGCTAGATAAAAAAAAGAAGAAAAAGGAACTAAACAGAGCCAGTGAATGAAGGATAGCAAGAGCAGTAGGCAGAGAAATTGTTCAGACAAGGAAATGACAGCAAAAAGACATGCAAAGCAAGACCTATACCATCCAGTTTGTAAATCAACCCGGAGATGGACTGAAGGGGCGTTGATCTACTTCACTTCCGCATGGCGGAAGTGTTTCGAAGGCTGCTTGGCCGCTCTTCAGGCTCCGTCCTTTATTTACAAAATTAGACAATATAGCTCAAACAATCAATAGACAAACTCCCCAGCGGAGTCGCCAATTTGTTGCGGAGGTAAATCCCCTCTGCGGACAGAGGTGGATCCCACTAGCCCCACAGGGGTCTAGCAACAATCAATCACGCTGCATGCAAGTTCCTAACTATACAATTTAAAAAGTCGATCTGGGAGACCAACCTGGGATCCAACGCTTGTTTGTTGTGGGAGAAGTGTCGCTCCTGTCCTCTAGCTCTGGCAGGTCGCTATCCACGCATAGACACCTGCACAAATGAAGAACAACCCACAAACAAGCATACAATCCAAAATCGTACAGCTATATAACAGTCAAGCAAGATATAATCCACATATTACCAGTAGAACACATGAATGGAACCATAATAACAGTCGCTTATCATTAAGTAGAAATGAGAGAAGAAATTACAACCACTTAAGGCTTGACGCTGTAAAACTCCTCTAGCTGGGTGGGCAGTCAGTCTGACACGTCTTGCAAAGTCACTTTCTCTCTCCACAATCCGGCAGCATAACCTTTCTTTCAACTCTTAGCTCAAAAATATCTCTTCCTCACTAGCTCGTTCACTCTTTTGCTTTTACCTCCAAAAAATCTAGCCTGTTCATTATGGGGAGACAGGCTTTTATAGATAAAGGGAGAGGAGATACGCATTGTATGTGGACACATTCTGAGTTTTGGTAATGTCTCATAATAGCCATTGCCTTGGATAGAAAAGCCGAGGCCCGGCTGCTTTTATGGGCTTTTTCCTTCAGGGAACTGAGTGAGTCACAGGGGAAAAAGCATTCTAGCATGCGCTGGCCAAAAATCATGCCCAAATTGTGTGGCGCGGGCCGTGCTCTGGGACAGAGCGCTTATGGGCGCGCCCTCTTTGTAAGGACTGAGCCATTGGCGCGGGGTAATATACTGTGGGCCCGCGCTAATGGGAAAAAGGCATTTTCCAAGGTTAATCTTCAGAGGGTGTCTTCAGGGTTATTGAACTTCATACTCAGGAGGCCTCAATGCAAGTGTTTTCAAGTTATGTCACTGGTCACAGGTCCGTAAATGTGTCCTCCAATGTGTGACAGCGGGGGTGCGACAAGGACGGTGACCAACGGTGACAAATTACTGCGTAACAAGGTGAGCTGGCTGTGAGGCTGTCGCTAGACGTGGAGCCCGAAATCGAACTCACCACCTGCAACGATAACCATTGTAAATGAAACGGAATATGTGTTAATAAAAATGGAATATGTGCTAATAAAAACGGCGTATGTGTTAATATTAACAGAGGTAAAAGAAACAACATATGTGTTAATGGTAAATAGGAAGTCTTACCCTGGTAGTCGGGAAACGGAGCCTTCATTGCATACTGGAATACAGAGGCGGAGCTCGGCTACATCGAAATGTAATACTCAGAGCCGAGAGTAACTCTAACGAAGGATCTAAGGGTAAACGAGAAACATCACCGATGAAATACCCATAAACCGTATGACGCCACCTGGAGGATTGACGATCGTCGATCCAGGGCCTTTCACTCCTACCATCGAATGAGCAGGAGGGGTTACCGCCATTTTTAAATAATGGAATGTGCGAGACACAGTGCATTTAAGTTTATACCTCAGTCAAATAGTGGGAGTAATGAAGCAGCTTGGCAGCGAGGCTTGGAAGCCAGCCAGCTACATAATCATACGCCAAGTGGAGGCCATAACCCATTCACACCCGGATCGATGGCTGGAAAAGACTACGGGCAAGTTTCCGTAGCGCTCAATTTCCAATTTGAAGATTAGAAACAGCGTATGATATCTATGCATATCGCCTTCATTTAAATGCATTAAATCATCACAGTACCACAAATGGATCCCGAGGATTACGAGCCGTGATAATTACTATCATTGCATACACGGAATTCCAGACAATTATATGAACCAGTTAATGTTTTTAAACCAACCATTGATACCGATTATGGATAGAACATTGACAACATAGCATGAATTAATTCAATTAAATATAAACGCTACCTATATTACAAGTTTCTGTGTATATATATATATATATATATACCATATCAAAACAAATAATGTGAGGAATGGTAAAACAAGTAGACAAATAAAAAAAAAATTATTGTTTTACTTTGACGGGGTTATCACAAGTGGTATCAGAGCCCAGGTTGCAACACTGTGACCTTGGGCTGCTGCAGTAGTGACATTGATATATAAAAAAAAAAAAATTAATTAACAAGCAAGCACGGGTTATTGAGCTATCAATTGTATACCCTACCTATTAAAATATACTAATTCTCTAACCAGGTGATAGCGGAATATGAGGAGAACAAGCAGCGCACCTCACAGGAACGTGGACAACGTCACTCCTCCTCAGGGAAATCCTGAAATATGGGTACAGCTAGGGGAAGAGGCGCGCAACACCAATTTGACTATATTGGAGACAGTCCAGGAATTGAAGAACGAAATGGCTCGGTTGCGCGAGGACAACGCTAGATTAACCATGGAACAGGAAAGGATCCTGAAAAGTTTATCAGATAAACAGAACTAGAATCAACCCAATCCCATCCCAGAACAAACGCATGTGTCGGAGGAACAGGGTTACCATACTGATCAGGAAGAAACCGAAGGAAGGGCAGAGGTTCGAGGAGAAAAATTTGATAATGCCTCAACACATAAAACCTCCAAAAGACAGCGAATAGAGTTACAGGGGGAATTTCGGAAGATCAAGCCACCTCATTTTGATGGGGAATCCGAGGAGGCTGCACAAGCCTAGTTAATTAATATGAACAAATACTTTCAGGTTTACGAGGATGACCACCATCTCAAGGCACGGTTAGCCATTTTTCAGTTACAAGCCAAAGAAACGTTATGGTGGGAGGAAGTCAAGATGGTGCGGGGAGTGAATGAGAAAGACATCACTTGGGAAATTTTTCAAAGATATTTTAAAGAAAAATATTTGACTGAACGATTCTACGATGAAAAGGCCAGAGAATTTCATGACATGTGACTAGGACAGCAGACCATGGATGAATTCGTCACTAAATTTACATCTCTGCTCCGCTACGTACCATATATTCGGGAGGAAAAGGCAAAAGTGCAGTGGTTTGTTAGCAGTCTTCCTCAGACAATGCGGGAAAGGATTGAATTTTATAACCCGAAGTCCATGGATGAAGCAAAACGAAAAGCGAGAATATGTTTTTAGCAAAATAAACAGAAAGGGGAAAGCGTTGGGAAGCATTGGATGGATAAAAAGAATAGTAGAACAGCTGTGAGAATCAAGGGAGCTCATGGCAATTTTAGTAAAGGATTCTCAAAGGCTCCGGTAGTACGAACGAATCCAGAAATCAGCTCAGATTTAAGCCACCTAATGACTCCAAAAATAGTGAACCATTGGGCAGAGTTGATAATGAGGGGACAGCCACGCCGCCAGTGCGGTGTTGGGGGTGTGGCAGACCGCACTATATTAAGAACTGCCCTCATCGAAAAGGTAGTGATCAGGCGTCCCAGGTTTATGAAGCCTCAATAATGGGAGACGTGGCTTGGTCTCTACCAAGAATAAATGCAGCTCTCGAAGACTGACAAGCTAATTATCAACCAACAATGATAGAGTTCGAAGGTAAGATTTTTGATCGAACTGTTTCTGTTTTAGTTGACCCAGGCGCTACATTGAGTTATGTTAGTCCCAAGATTGTGGAAAACTGTAAATTGCAACCTGCTAAATTTAAAAATCCGTGGCTAGTCCAGCTTGCCACTGGGGCTAAAAGACGGGTGCTGCCAAGGTCAGCAACTGCCCATTGAAGATCGTTGGTCAAACAGTGACTACAGAATTGAATGTACTTCCTCTCGGATCATATGATGTATTGATCAGAATGGATTGGTTGGAGAAGTGGTGGTCCATAATAGATTGCAAAACAAAAACAATATCCTATCAGGATGAACTAGGGAATAAACAAGAAATTCAAGGTATTCTTAAGCCTGTGCAGGTTCAGCCAATTACTGCTTCGCAATTGGCTAAATGCATCAGGAAAAAGTGTCAAATATATGCAGTTCAAGTAGGAATCGCCAGTTCAAAGGATAAAGAGAGCACCTTGGAAGTTATACCGGTGGTGCATGAATTTGCGGATGTGTTTCCTGAAGAAATACCAGGGCTGCCACCTAAAAGAAATTTGGATTTCACAATAGAACTAGTACCCGGTGCAGCCCCGGTGTCCCGAGAGCCATACCGGATGAGTGTACCGGAATAAACAGAATTAAAGATGAAATTACAGGAGCTATTGGACAAAAAGTACATTCGTCCTAGTGTATCACCATGAGGAGCCCCTGTATTGTTTGTCAGAAAAAAGGAAGGAACTTTCCGTATGTGCATACATTATCGGCAGCTGAATAAATTAACAGTCAAGAATAAATACCCGCTGCCCCGCATTGACGAACTATTTGATCAAGTGAAAGGTGCCACGGTATTCTCAAAGATTGATTTAAGATCCGGGTACCACCAAATCAGAATTAAGGAAGAGGATGTAGCCAAAATTGCTTTACGAACTCGTTACAAACATTATGAGTTTGTGGTGCTGCTATTTGGGCTGACCAATGCACCTACGACATTTATGTGTTTGATGAATAGTGTATTTCACAAGTATTTGAATAAGTTCGTGTTAATTTTTACTGATGACATACTAATATATTCCCAGAATATTCAAGAACATGAAGAGCATCTTAGGCTTGTGCTGCAAACACTCCGGGAACATCAGTTGTACGCTATGTATTGCAAATGCGATTTTTATAAGGAACAGATCCAGTATCTGGGACATATCATAACTAGGGAAGGCATTGCAGTGGACCCCGAAAAAATCAGAACTATAATGGAATGGCCAATACCAAAAGACGTGGCAGATATAAGGTCGTTCATGTGATTAGAAGGATATTATAGACGATTCGTGGAAGGATTTTCATGGGTTGCCTACCCCATCACGTGCTTACAAAAAAAGGGAAGAACTTTTAAATTTACTACAGAATGTCAGCGAAGTTTTGAACAGCTTAAACATTTGCTCACAACTTCCCAGTGTTGAGCATTGCAGATCCGGAAAAGGATTATGTGGTCTGCACTGATGCAAGTAAAGAAGGTGTAGGAGGGGTGTTAATGCAGGAAGGAAAATTGATCGCGTACGAATCCAGGAAGTTGAAAGAACATGAACAGAAGTATTCGGCATATGACTTAGAATTAACTGTTGTCGTGCATTCATTAAACGTGTGGTGTCATTACCTCTTAGGAAAAAAATTCTTGTTGATGACAGATCATCACAGCTTGACCAACCACTTTAACCAACCCACTTTAAACGCAAGGCAAGCTCAGTGGGTGAACTTTTTGAGTGGATTCGCCTTTGATATCAAGCACCTGAAAGGAAAAGAAAATCGGGTGGATGATGCTTTAAGCCGAAAAATGCATTGCCTTTATGAAATTGCCACTAGTAAAGGATGGTCTACCCTCCATGAAGAAATCGAGCAAGATGTTGAACAAGACCAGGAGTACCAGCAAAAGAAACAGCAAGCGCAAAATTTGACCAGTCACCTAAGGCAACAGGGTTATGAGCTAAATGCTAATGGTATATTATATTACAAAAAACGAATATACATACCCAATCACGTTGAAGTCAAGAAAAGGATCTTGGATGAGTATCATAAAAGTCCCTATGCAGGAAACCCAAGTTACCAAAAGCTCATTACCACCCTTCAGAAAGAATGTTATTGGCTTGGGATGAAAAAATATGTAACAGAGTATCTAGCGCGATGTATAGAATGTCAGCAGGTTAAGGCCGAACATCAGCACCCTGCAGGATTATTGCAGCCCTTACCTGTACCTGAATGGAAATGGAAGTTATTACTATGGATTTTATCACTGGGTTACCTAAATCCAAGAAGAGTAATTACTCCATCATGGTTGTGGTGGACAAACTCAGTAAATCGGCTCACTTCATACCAGTACAGTCTACATACAGGGCAGCGCAAATAGCAAATATTTTTATGCAGAATATTTTTAAGCTCCATGGTTTACCCAAAAACATAATATCTAATCGTGATGTTAAGTTCACATCAGCTTTATAGAGGACCCTATTCGAGGGTTTGGGAACTCAACTAAACTTCAGTACCGCTTATCATTCGCAAACCGACGGAAAAATAGAGCGGGTAAACCAAGTGGTGGAAGATATGCTGAGATCTTATGTGATGCAGTAACCAAGTCTATGGGAAGAATATTTACATTTAGTAGAGTTCGCATATAACAATGGTTATCATGCATCCTTACAGATGAGTCCATTTGAAGTACTCTACGGACGGAAGTGTCGTACACCATCCAGTTGGGGTGGGCCTAAAGACAAACTTATGTTGGGACCTGGAATGCTAAAGGAAATGGAAGAAATGGTTAAAAGAGTGCGGTCCAACTTGAAAGTGGATCAAGGCAGACAAAAAAGTTACGCGGATCGGGAAAGGAATTTCAAGGAATTTCAGGTAGGAGAGCATGTATATGTAAGAATTCGGGCAAAGAAAAGAACTTTGCAATGGAGCGGTTGCTTCAAATTAGCACCCCGCTTTTGTGGACCCTTCCAAATTCTAGCGAGGATTGGGCCAGTGGCTTACCAACTAGCCCTACGTAGCCACATCAGAGTCCACAATGTCTTCCATGTATCAGTATTAAAGAAATATATCTATGACCCCAAACACATAATTAGTTGGCAAGACATTCAGGTAAAGAATGTGCCTTGAATAGCACAAAATAAATCAGTCGTCAAGAATAAAACTGATCAAAATATTGTGTGTTTTAGGTGGAACCGGAAGGAGAATTTCTGGTCGAACCAGTGAGCATATTAGATCGGAGAAGGGTCGTGCTGCGGAAACGAGCCATCATCCAGGTTAAAGTGCAGTGGCAGCACTTCGAACCGAATGAAGCCACCTGGGAGGATGAGCAGAATATGAAAGAAGCTTATCCTAAACTTTTTTTGGGTGAACAACATCGGGACAATGTTGAATTTCAGGAGGGGGAGATGTAACGCCCCTGGTAAAATCGATAATGTTTTAAAGTAAAAGACAGTAAATTTAGTTAGTAACTATGATTATGCTGGTAGAATTGAGTAACTATGATGGTTATGATTGTTTAACTAATCATGTTAATTAAATTGCTGGTTGATTTCATTTGAATATGGTTGCAAGAGAGCAACTAGAAATGGACATAGTTTTCCTTATGAGAGAAGGATTTATAAAAATGCATTTAATAATAAAATATGACATCTATCAAAAGAAGAGGGAAAAACCTAACTACTTGTGGAGATGGTTGAGACTCCCACAAAAGGGAGGTTTCTATGTCTGGTGAGGACCAGATAGCAAGGCAGACGGAAAAAGAGAATTGCCCTTGGGAGTAAGAGAAAATCGCTACGCCTAGTGAGGATCAGATAGCGCTTGTTGAGAGGTTGAAGCCTCCCTGAAACCGCTACGTCTAGTAAGGACCAGATAGCATAACTTTCATAATAACAGAGGACTTGCAGACAGCATAAGTCTTGCAAGAGTGCTTGGGGGTGGAAGGTCGAGGAGGACCCTCCTAAGGTCGGGTGGAAGACAAGCGCACTAAGAGGTTTGCCTCTATCCAGGTATGGAATAGTTGAGATTTCGATAGACTGAATATGCTAAATGACAAACAAGTTCATAACAACTAGAGTATGAAATAGTTGCGATTTTGATAAACTGTATATGCTATAATTATGAGAAATTTCGTAACAGTTAGAGTACGAAATAAATGGGCTTTCGACAGACTGTATATGCTATAAAATAAATCAGCCATAACAGTTAAAGAAAAATGGTGTTAGAAATATCAGAGAAAATAACTGAAATAGTACAAATCATATCAGCATAAAAATGGAAAGATTTTGTTTGCATTAACTCGAACCTGTGCAAAGATATAAACGAAGAAATAATACTTCAGGAATTACCATAGCTTCCTAAAAACTATTCTGTAGTGAAATTACAGATGAATAAAATAGACCGATATATATATATATATATACTGGCTTTTACAGGCGTAGATTAACTCAAATCATTGTACGAATTCTACATATCAAACATCTGTAAAATCCCATAAACATTGGTAAGGATAGCAAGAAATCAGCGGCATGGATACAAGAACTAGAAAGGAATCATACACCAAGAACCAAGAATATGTCAGAGGGCGTAAAACCCTCCCCACTTGTATCGAGTATGTAACCTCACGGTGAGGTAACTCGAAGAGCGGAGAAGACCTCTGTGTTGTCTGCATCACAGGGTTAGCAAGCATGTCCGTGACATGTCGGGATGCCGACAACATTGTTATAACTAGAACTTGCAGGCAACATAAAACTGTATATCAAAATGAGTTAAGAATAAGCATGCCAACAAGGGTTTACAGCCGAGGCTGGTACCCTCATTCTTTAAAATAAAATGAGAACGAGCATGGATATTCACAGCCAAGAAAAACGTGATAAAAATTACTTCCATAAAAGACTTCCAAGGAACATAACAATTAAGAAAATATGTATCAAATAACACCGCGAGCCGCGGAAAGAAAATGTACAGACGAGTCGGTCCTAAAAACTCCATCTACATATAACCACCCGATAAACGATATTATGAATAGTTTCATACACAGATGGTAAATGCAAAATCAATGTACACACTAAACATTATAGGGGTTCACCATAGGGATAACCCTCGGCCCCAAAAATCATAATACACTACACGAGGAGTTGGGCATAGTTTCCAGTAGGGCTTCGTAGTGAAATTGCCCGGGCGGAACCTAGTTCCTCTCCGCGAAGACATCAAGAAAGAAAACAAAAATGCTTGCATAAGTTTCACCGAGAGCAAACAAAGAACCAATGGTAGACTTCATGACCAAGGCGAAGGCGGGCAGCCTGCCAAGAAGAGAAGGACTTTAGACGTTCTCAGAACCATATCATAAACAGAAGAAAGAACGCTCGGTGTGGCAAACACCTCTCACCCGGAAGGTGAGCTAGCTGTGAAGTTGTCGCCAGATGTGGAGCCCGAAATCGAACTCACCACCTGCAACGATAACCATTGTAAATGAAACGGCATATGTGTTAATAAAAACGGCATATGTGCTAATAAAAATGGTGTATGTGTTAATATTAACAGAGGCGAAAGAAACAACATATGTGTTAATGGAAAATAGGAAGTCTTACCCTGGTAGTTGGGAAGCGGAGCCTTCATTGCATACTAGAATGCAGAGGCGGAGCTCGGTTGCATCGGAATGTAATACTTAGAGCCGAGAGTAACTCTGATGAAGGATCTGAGGAAACGAGAATCATCACCGATGAAATACCCATAAACCGTATGACGCTACCTGGAGGATTGACGATCGTCGATCTGGGGCCTTTCACTCCTACCGTCGGATGAGCAGGAGGGGTTACTGCCATTTCTAAATAATGGAATGTGCCAAACACAGTGCATTTAAGTTTATACCTCGGTCGAATAGCCGGAGTAATGAAGCAGCTTGGCAGCAAGGCTTGGAAGTCGGCTAGCTGCATAATCATACGCCAAGTGGAGGCCGTAACCCATTCACACCCGGGCCGATGGCCAGAAAAGACTACGGGCAAGTTTCCGTAGCGCTCAATTTCCAATTTCAAGATTAGAAACAGTGTATGATATCTATGCATATCGCCTTCATTTAAACGCATTAAATCATCACAGTACCATAGATGGATCCCGAGGATTACGAGCCGGGATAATTACTATCATTGCATACATGTAATTCCAGACAATTATATGAACCAGTTAATGTTTGTAAACCAACCATTGATACCAATTATGGATAGAACATTGACAACATAGCATGAATTTAGTTCAAGTAAATATAAACGTTACCTATATTACAAGTTTCTGTGTATTATATATATATATATATATATATATTATATATATATATATATATATATACCATATCAAACAAATAATATGAGGAATGGTAAAACAAGTAGAGAAAAAAAAAAAAAAAAAAAATTTGTTGTTTTACTTTGACGGGGTTATCACATAAAGTTATTATTTATACCAGTTTTACATAGTAGCGAGTCTCTATCACTTAATTAAATTAGCTGGAAATAATTGTACACATTAATAATAGATAATTAAATGTTCAAACATGGTCGATAAGGAAAATAAACTTATAATAAAAGTGCAGGGTCATCTATGTTAACATCGATTGGATTTGAACTCTAATATAATTATACCCTATTGAAAAAGATAGTTTACATAATTTTTGTTTATATAAATTCATCTTAATATTTTTTAATATGCTTATATATATTTATCATATTTTAAAACCATATTTAATATAAAAACAAAAAGAAATATTTAAATATAAATTATAATTATAATTATTTTATATTTAAAAATATATTTGAAGTATTATTTTTTTTTTAATGGTAATAACCAGAAACGACAAACTTCAATTTGGGGTGGTTAATCACCCAAAACATTTTTTATAAATATTGATCAAAACTTAATGTTTTGGAAGACGGAGAGAAAAAAAAAACTTATTTGTCTCGTGCGTAAAGTTTGCTTTCACCCTATCAAATTTGCTCTGTAAAATAATGTTATCAAATGGCTTTCAACACATTGAAATGAAATGAAATGATATTTTTAAGGTTTACGAGATTAAAAATAGTCTATGAGGCCATTAGTTCCCTATTTTTAGATCTTTGCAATTCAGTTCTTTTCCGATTCAAAGTGATGATGAGCTAACCCAACCTTCCAACAATACCCTCTCTAAAAAGACAATGCCAAGAAACTAATGATAACATGTTCTCATAACTTTCTATGATGTCTTTGAATGCATCAAATTCCAAAATGAAATGGTTTTCCGATTCCATAGCCCCAAGCATGCAAACTGTACACACCCTTTCTTCCCAAGCTTCTTTAGCCCTTTTCCATTGTCCTGTTTCACAGCGAAGTTGATATGAGTTGGTCTTTAATTGAGCAATAAGAACCTTTGCCCTCCACGAAATGCTAGCTCCAATGAACTCTTTTTGTTGTAAATCACACATAGGGTTGAATTCCTCATTGTAATATTTCTTATTTCTACCCAACTCTTTTCCCCATACCTTTTTAAGAAACTTCTCCATAACAAAATCCTTTAGCTCCTTGCTATTTGTGGGACAGACATTGAGGTAGATATTTCATTTTTGCATCCATGTGTAGTTTTGTTTCATCCATGTTTTCTTTCTTTCATTGATGCCTTCATTAGCCCATGCACCTATTCTCATTTGTTCAATTCTTTTTAGGTAGCTTATGAGCCACACCATAGCAATTGCTTCAATGGAAGTTACTCCTGTTTTACTCAGCATTATCTCATAAGGTGCCGAACTTTCTATTTTGAACTTGCTCATGATCAAGCATTTTTTCATTTTCTCAATTTGTTTCCATTTTGAGACGAAAGTGCAGCTAGCCCACAATTCACACCCATATAGCATCATTGGACAAACTAGGAGTCCAAAAAGCACTTTAATCATTTTCCAATACCATAACTCTGCCTCTCTACATCTGTTGCGAAGAGCATATAATGCGTTCCACCCTCTTGAAATTATCTTCTTTCTGCAGTCCTCCAAATTGAGTTTGTTGTTGAAATCAATCCCAAGGTACTTGTACTCCTTTACTACTTCAGGAGTGTTGTCTTCAAAGAAGAAAGTATGCTGGCTCCGCTTCCTTTTATTAGAAAAAAATCATTATTTTGGTCTTGCTAGTATTGACTTGCATCCCCACTGCTCTACAAAAATGCTCAAGGGCATATAAGTGCATTTGCAATCCATGGGCCGATTTAGAAATCAATACAATATCATCAGCATATAAAATAAGCTTTATCACAAACTCCCCCAACCGAACACCATCTCCACCTTGCAGATTTAGCCACTCTTCCAATTTATCAATATATAGACCAAAAAGAGTGGGGGATAGAGGGCAACCTGGCTTGACTCCAATGTCACTTTTAAAGCTTTCTGAAATACCTGCTAAGGTTCTAATTTTGACTTTCACTTCTTCATAAAGTCTATGGATAGTGGCTCTATAATGCACAGGAATTTCAAGTTCTTCCATTCTACGCCACAACTTATCCCTAGGGACTGTGTCAAATGCTTTTTTGAAGTCAACAAAGCAGCAAAATAGTTCTTCTTTGTCCTTCCAAACCTTTTCAACAATGTGTCTCTACGTGACGCCATGATCCACTGTAGAATGTTTCGCCCTAAAACCCACTTGTCCTCTTGCACCTTATCAAATGCACCTTCAACACATTGGAAATTGATTAAAACTTATTTGTTTTTACCTTGAGAGGGAACCCAAATAACACTAGACACTAGGTTATTTATTTCTTTGGATCCAATGACATTAATTTGACTATAGTAATATTAATTTAATATGAAATGGGAGAGGTCAGAGGGGACAATACTCTATGGGTACCTTGGATTGAGAGATACTCTATGGGTACTTTGGATTGAGAGAGTGTACTAATTGAAGTATTTTCCAATAAATATAATATATATATATAAAGAACTTATAACATAAAAAAATAAAGTTGAATTAAATAATTTATAAAAAAAAGAATAAAATTAAAATAAATATGAATTAAATATTAAATAAAAAAATAATTTATTGTTAAAGGTTTTTACTTTAATTATTTTCAAAAATATTTGAAGTAAATTTGATTAGTTAATATAAAATCAGGGCCATACCTAATGAAAAATATCTATTATATAAAAAATATTTTTTTTGATTTTAAATTATATTTTTAATAATACATTTTTTGGTTAAAAAATATATAAATTATTTTAATTTTATTTTAATTTTTAAAATACAAGAAATATTTTTAAAAATATTTATATAATATTTTATTTAACTGTATTTTTTTATTTATGTACAAAATTAGAATAAATTTTGTACATCTCTACATCTCTACAATTATTTAAATTCCCCGCTCGACCTTTTGACCTAAATAATGTTGCCCATGATTTCACTATAAGTGTCAGAATAAAGTGTTTGCCGGAAAGAAAGAATTATTTGATGACTTGTTTCAAAATAAAAGTTCATTCCAGGAAGTTTTGCGAGAAGCTAAGTCGAGGTTATCCCCAGATGACCTCCAAAGATTTTTGTTATTCAAAGAAAGAAGGCTAGCCAGTGTTCCCCTAGAAAAGTTGCGACTGCTCGCCAGAGAGCCTACTCCCAGTGTCAGCCTCAGCGGAAACTCCAGTACTTCCAAATCCAAATCTGACGCTGCCCAAGGAGCACCTGAACGTTCTAAAAAGTCTGCAAGCGACCAAGGAAAAGGCGAAGAAACAGCCAAAGATACAGCTCAGTCAAGTGCAATGTCGCAACTGCAAGTTATCGCCTCCCCACCAAGAGATGTCCCTCCTCCCGTCATTAAATCGTCACTCGTCACGACAGAGCTCGATAAAGAGTGGGAAAACTTCAACGAGCTAATCAGCCTTGAAGGGCAAGTCCCAAGAACACCTGTGAGTGATGCACAGGTAGCACAAGAAATGGTTTCAACCATGGTCGGTAGTGTCTCAGAAACGGAGCACAGTCATATCGCTCCGCCTTCTGAGCTTCTACTTAGTGTAGAGGAAATTCCCCCACTGGATGTATTCTATAGTCCCCAACATAAAGCAGTGGTGAGGAGACAAAGAAAGAAGAGAAAGCTGGAGAATACGCTGTCACAAGACGTTGAACATTTAGACATCTTATGGAAAGACCCTAACAATAACCCGACAGAAAATCTCACGAAGTTGTCTCAAATCGTAGGAGCATACGCTTCTGCGACTATCGGCAAAGCCAGACGAGTGACAGAGTATCTAGCTTGGCAAGATGGAGAGGAAGGGAAGAGAGAAAATGCACCCAGAATAAACGAAAGCCATAAAGAATTGCTCTTTAACAAATGGGACGATCAAATCAGGCAGGCAGAACAGGCGGCAGAGGCAGCGGCGACACAGGCAAGCATTCTTATAGACTGTGTAAATGAAAATTTACACAGGGCCAACTTAATCATAGAAACCACCCCGGGATACCTACCAAACAAGTCACGAATAGAGGCAGAATGGAAACAAAAGGCGCAGGAAAAGGGAAAAGCGATCCAAGCATTGAACAGGCTGAATTGGGAGTGCTATTGGGCATACTTAGTCAAGCCACACAGTCAATGGATGACTGTGAAATGCATCATAAACTCAACCGAGAAAGTAGTGCCAGCTCTCATAGATTCCATTTTCGCAACCCAGCTCAGCGCAGAAGTCGGCCAACCGACTCTTCTCAAATCCATGATGAACACTTGCAGTTTTAAGGACCAAATTTAAAAGTAGCTTATTTTTAGTAGTTTGTTGTTTCTTTTTATTTAGATTAGAAAAAGGACGGTCATTTGAGAACCGTATCCTAAAATTTTGTAAAAACACTATTATTAGAATTAGGAAGTAGTATTTTAACCCTTCTCATGCATTTAGAGAAGGGTCCAGAGATTTGTCAAAAACTGATCCTCGGAACATTCACTTCTACACCCTCAGAGGAGGTTTTGATGAATGGATGGATCGAGATTTATTTTTACTTGCATTTTGATATCTGCTACTGATTTTGCACTTTTGTACTCTTGGTAGATTTTAGAACAAGTAGAGATAGATCGTTTTTGCTTGAGGCTTATGGGTAGAATAGTCATAAATGGTACTTTTATCTCTTGGCAATTTTTGCTTATATTCTTTAAGTGAATTACAGTTTCAGTTGTTCATATGTTATTGCATGAATGTATGGGTTATCATTTGGCACTTTTGTACGGTGGAGTCATACTGTTTATGTTTGACATATGAATGGATTATTATGCGATATGTTGTTCACAACTGTTTTGCCTAACTTCTTACGCAAAGTGGTTTATCTTTAATGATTTATATTCTTATAATGGATGAATGATATTTATTACCAGTTATTATTCGAAATCTTTTTAGATCGCATAATGGAAGATATACAATCCCGGGTTATGATAGATTTGATGTGTTGTTTCTCACTAGATTACAATAGCATAGAGTAAAGTTAAAGAATCTGAATTAGATTAGCTTTAAAAATACTCTTAGATCAGCATAGTTCAACTCTACACACACACACACACCCAAGATCGGGAAACTGGTCTCGTTATCCCCAGTCGGACCCGCTATACCAAACGGATAAGGAGCTACCAACCAAGGTCTGGAACGGGTGGGTATCCCCCTCGTTTTCGACCCGATTTTCGGGGCTTCAACATATTTGGCGCTAGAAGGAGGGCCTGAACATAGTGTCTGTTAGAATTATTTTCAAATCGTAACATTTGAATCTGGATGGCTTCTCAAAAACTTCCCATTTGGAGTTGCATCCATGTTCCTACCTCTTCCAACACTCCACCTGAAGTGGTAAGACTCTTGTCTCAGGTAAAATTCAATGGTAAGAATAACTCTTCTGCTTTTAATCATGCTCTTCAATTTATTCAAAGAACTTCAAGTTATGATATTCAAAGAATTGATGAAGGCGTTTTATGTAGAATTTTTACTCTTACACTCACGGCAGAAGCTAGAAAATGGTGCAGAAACCTCCCAGTTGCATCAATTCACAGCTGGGACCAATTCGCCAAGATTTTCATTCTTGAATTTGATTGTTATGACTATGACCAGGTATACGATGAAATTGATTATCTCCAGAAAAAAGATGAATCTATTAGGTATTTTAATATGTGATTTCATCTTGATTGTCTAAAATACAATCTTGAAAGCGAACTCATAGAGGAAGAATCTTTAGATTATGCTGAACATTCCCTGCCTCATATATTTGATCAAGCAGAAATTAGTCCGATTTTTGTCTCTTTTCTTTCTAATATGAACGATAATTCCCATTTGAATATACAAATCACTCATAATGAAGAAAGCCCTCAAAGCCTAGGACTTATCCATACTCTAATACAAGAAGACAAAAGTGAGGAAGATGGAGGGAAGCCTGCCTTGGAACCAGAAGATGACTTTGATACAAGGTTAGATGATCTCATTGCAAGTCAACAAATGAAGACACCAAGGTTAGAACAGCAAACTATTTTTCTTTCAGGAAGTATTAGTACACAAAGGTATAATCTAAAACCCGATGTCTATATTGAATCTGATGAACGAATATTTTTTCATGATGATAGTTTTAAATGCGTTGCTTCAGAACCACACTTCTCTCTTTACCCTGATGTTTTTAATGATGATAACTTTTCCCCTCTCAACATTAAAGATATTTCAAAAAACACAAACGATAAGTCAAATAAGTCATCGTTAGATTTTCAAAATAAAGAGATAGCTATAGAACATCCCTTGATTATTTCCAAGCAAGGAACACTTGAATCTCCTTGTCTGAAAATATATGACCGAAAGGAAGAATCTAGGGAAACTGGTAAAATTAGTTATGATGGTTACTTTGCCAACGACGATGTTATCGATCTATCTCAAGTAACTCATCAAAGCTCAAAAAATGAGAGATATTCTAATTCGGAAAACATATCATTCAATCCTCATTTCGAGGCCAAAGATCATTCGCCTGATTTTGCTGACCAAGACGATATCCCGATCTATGATTCATACGATGAAGAAACCCCCATGCATGTTCACAATCATAATTTATCTTCTGTTTCACATGACCTGGCCAGTTCTTGTGAACAAAAAAATTTTACAAGCTTATCCCAGTTGTGCTGTAACTTTTTTTATTATTATTCCCACTTGCACTCATTTTGTACAAAATCGGATTGCGTTTTAAATTTTCATTTTTTTGATATATTATTCTGGTATGACCAACACCTTATCAAAGAACATCCAAAAGACGAGCTACCATTGTGGAAAGCTAAACTATGTCAAGGAAGTACAAAACTTCCTCCATTACAAGATCATCAAGATATAACATAAATTCATCCTTATTTTTATGATCCAATAGATATCCAGTTGGAAGGAAGTTTTTGCGAGAAGAAATTTCGGACAAAATTCCAACTGGAGTTATGCATTCTTATTCCGCATCCAATGTTAACATTCCAAGAAAAATTCCGTTCTTAACACTAACATTGGAAAGCTGCATACGTGTAAGAATTAAAATGAGAAGTTGGCTCCATTGGAAATATCATTTCGCCTAGTCAAATTTTTGTATATAATTAGAGTAGGAGTAGGAGTAGTTTAGTTAGGTATTTAGGTTTATTTTTTTTGAATAGTTGATAGTCAAAATAAGAAAAGAAGATCATCCCTATTGTCTACACAACCCTAGAGAATGTCTGATTCTCATTCCGTTAAGTATTTTTCTCCGTAAATAAAGTTTGCTTTGGTCAACAACATTCAACGTTTACGAAAGACACCTTTTTTCTCTATCAAGATTTTGAACCTCTGCTTCTATGAATGACAAATATTTTTCTTTGAAACTTGATCTTTATTATCAATATAACTTTAATCCAGATATGATATTAGTTTCAACTCCAAAAAATTGAAGAAAGTAATCTCAGCGAAGCAATTGTTTTACGTCAGTACAATGAAAGGCATCAATGACAAGATGAGGAGTCCCTGTAGAAACAACGATTACCAAAGAAGCTTCATTATTGTCATCCAGAACTTTCTTAAGGAAAGAAAATTGACTTCCTCCCTGCTAAAGGAAATCGAAACATTCAGGGAAGCAATCCAATAAAAACACTATATCTCAAAGAATAAGAGTTCTCATCACGAGCCGACTTATCATCATCATAGATATTATAACTTGCTGACTTTGCCAAAACTGTCCACCAAAACAGGGCAACGACTCAAGATTGTTGCAATCAAAAGACAGGGCGTCTCATCACGAGCCAGCTTGTTCAACAAAAGTATAAATATAGTGAATGACTGTGTCATAATTTGGCCACCAAACCAAGACATTGTTCTTTAGAGAATAAAAAAGAAAAAGTGTCAAATTGGGTTTTTCTCTGAATAGTTGTAAACACTTAGGTAGGATAAAGGATCATTACTGGTTAATAGGTAAGCCTGTCAAGGCTATGGATGCCTGCTGGCAGCAGAGGCTCTACCTGCGATAAAGAAGCATATTTGAAAAGGACTGCTATACAGGGAAGACTTTATTTCAATTTTTATTTAATACCAAGTAAGGGCTGGCGTAAACGCAAGAACAAGCTAAGAATACAAGTAAATAGAAAGAAGTTGAAATGAAATATCATTGATAGTTTGAAGTATAATATTTTTATCTTTCCATAATAAAGTTTAAGTTTTCTGAGAATTTTTTTTGTTTACTTTTAGAAGTTTGGAAAAAGTCAAAAGAAAGTCAGAGATAACTGATTCTCCCAAGTGAATCGCCAATTGTTGTGGCCAGCAACAACCCCCCCTTTTTTCATTTTAGTATTTGTCCAAAATGCTAAATGAATGGGGACCCCTAGTTTAATTTTGAGAAAAATCAAATTTTCCTTCTTCAAAATAAAGCTACCATCGTAGTCTTAGAACGGTATTTTGAATATTTTTAACCTAAGTCTACGATAAGGTAAGGGTCTTTAAAAAATTTGCATTAATGCGCAAGCCCCCCCCCCACGTTAAGCCTAACGTCGCATCGCAGTAAATAATGTTCATAATGAAAAACCTCAAAATCTGCCGATCTGCGATAACACCGATCGCAAGATCACACATCGCAGAAATAAAATGGCAATACTTAACGAACATCAAACTCCTGTGACCCGCGATGTTGCGAGATGCATTATTGCGATCGTCGCGATGGCGCAGTCTGCGATCTAGCGATTTGTGATTAGGGCGCCTTGCGATGGCACGATCTTCAATGTAATGTAAGCAAATCATGAATCATTTAATCGTGAATCCTTCTGGCACTCCATTCAAAGAAAATCCACTTACCATAATCTGACCCCAAATCATGCGCTTTTAATGATAGTAAGTGGATTAGTTGTCAGTTATTTAATGAAATAAAGGCTCGTGCTTTGCTAAAGAATTATTTCACGTAAGGTGGCATATTTGGTATATCTGTTGCATTTAAAACTCTCCCATCACCTTTCTCAATCAGTCATTTCCACTTCACTCGTAATCTGCAGGAACTAAGAGATAAGAAGATTCAAAAGCCGAACGCAGGAGCAAATGGGAAAGAAACATAAAGCCCAAGGCTCCGAGACGAAGGAAAAGGCAAAGGAGATGACGCCCTTGTACACAGACACTACATGCAACAGGGACACAGGAATTTCAACCTGGGAAGGCATGTATAGGCTGCTGGAGGAGGAAAATCCTAGAGTAATGAAGGTTGATAGCGCCGCAGGATCACAAAACTCTTCCGAGGCATCCTTAGAAGAGCTGGCATGTTCATTCCTTCACCGAATAGCAGCTAGACCCAAGATTTTTCCGTATACAGATATGATCAGATGGATACTTGACAATGCAGAGTTACAGGGCAGATAATTCAAGGCTCAAGGGCATGGGCTGATAGGATCATTCGCCGCGCAAGACTTAAAGCTTATGTATCATCTTCGTGAGCCTCAGACGACCTACAACACACAATTTGTCAAGAAATTTGCAGCAGAAAACCCAAACCTGGCAGAAACCACTAAAGAATGGACCAGAAGAGAGAAGCCGCTAAAAAGGGACAAAAATGGTATGTACAGCACTAGTTCCCTCACGTCTCCATATTGTTTTGCTGCGCCCATGCTGTGCAGGCTGTTTGGGATGCCAGACATAAATAAATTTTCATCTGAATGGCTACCACTCATAGACACTGCCACAAATGCCGATCTCATGGATTGGGCCAAAATATTTTCTGATAATTTATACACTGCTGTCATGAATTACCGGTCTAAGAGATCCTTGTCGCAAAGGGTATATCCTCCTTTTTATCTGTCTACTTACATTATGGATTCTATTTGCTATGTATCTAAATTCCCAACTATGGGTTGGAAATGGACTACCCAAGACCCGTCACCTATTCATGTTTATCACAAAGTATTATGGGATTCACAGTTTGCCCCTCACTTCTATCAGATTTGCCACGGGCTCATCTTACCCGTATATAGGATGATGTATGGTGAAGAACCCCCGAGGTGCTCACCCGAAGCGCAAATAGACATCATCCCCATCGCAAGATGGTTTGGGGAGGAATGGTTCACTTATATTAGAGTGTTTGGGAGCACTGTACCTCCACATGTCCTACCTCTGTATGTCCTCGACAAGCTTTTTGCTAAGGAAATTGCCTATCAGACTTGCTCAGAAGGCGGCCTAACCAAAGAACTAAAAGATAAAAAGAAGGTCGTATGGCCTCAGTTTCCTATAGCTTGTTGGGCCTTCTCATTGTTCGATGTAGGACATGCTTTTGCCGAAGTAGGGAATGTGACGTCTCTACAATTATTTAAATTCCCCGCTCGACCTTTTGACCTAAATAATGTTTCCCATGATTTCACTATAAGTGTCAGAATAAAAGTGTTCGCCAGAAAGAAAGATTTATTTTATGACCTGTTTCAAAATAAAAGTTCATTCCAAGAAGTTTTGCGAGAAGCTAAGTCGAGGTTATCCCCAGATAACCTCCAAAGGTTTTTTTTATTCAAAGAAAGAAGGCTAGCCCGTGTTCCCCTAGAAAAGCTGTGACTGCTCGCCAGAGAGCCTACTCCCAGTGTCAACCTCAGCGGAAACTCCAGTACTTCCAAATCCAAATCTGACGCTGCCCAAGGAACACCTGAACGTTATAAAAAGTCTACAAGAGACCAAAGAAAAGGTGAAGAAACAGCCAAAGATATAGCTCAGTCAAGTGCAATGTCGCAACTGCAAGTTATCGCCTCCCCACCAAGAGATGTCCCTCCTCCCGTCATTAAATCGCCACTCGTCACGACAGAGCTCGATAAAGAATGGGAAAACTTCAACGAGCTAATCAGCCTTGAAGGGCAAGTCTCAAGAACACCTGTGAGCGATGCATAGGTAGCATAAGAAATGGTTTCAACCATGGTTGGTAGTGTCTCAGAAATGGATCACAGTCATATCGCTCGGCCTTCTGAGCTTCTACTTAGTGTAGAGGAAATTCCCCCACTGGATGTATTCTATAGTCCCCAACATAAAGCAGTGGTGAGGAGACAAAGAAAGAAGAGAAAGCTGGAGAATACACTCTCACAGGATGCTGAACATTTAGACGTCTTATGGAAAGACCCTAACAACAACCCGACAGAAAATCTCACGAAGTTGTCTCAAATCGTAGGAGCATACGCTTCTGCGACTATTGCCAAAGCCAGACGAGTGACAGAGTATCTAGCTTGGCAGGATGGAGAGGAAGGAAAGAGAGCAAATGCACCCAGAATAAACAAAATCCATAAAGAATTGCTCTTTAACAAATGGGATGATCAAATCAGGCAGGCAGAACAGGCGGAAGAGGCAGCGGCGACACAGGCAAGCGTTCTTATAGACTGTGTAAATGAAAATTTACACAGGGCCAACTTAATCACAGAAACCACCCCGGGATACCTACCAAACAAGTCACGAATAGAGGCAGAGTGGAAACAAAAGGCGCAGGAAAAGGGAAAAGCAATCCAGGCATTGAACAGGTTGAATTGGGAGTGCTATTGGGCATACTTAGTCAAGCCACACAGTCAATGGATGACTGTGAAATGCATCATAAACTCAGCCGAGAAAGTAGTTCCAGCTCTCATAGATTCCGTTTTCGCAGCCCAGCTCAGTGCAGAAGTCAGCCAACCTACTCTTCTCAAATCCATGATGAACACTTGCAGTTTTAAGGACCAAATTCAGAAGTAGCTTATTTTTAGTAGTTTGTTGTTTCTTTTTATTTAGATTAGA
>APFE030973199.1:25814-54302 GCA_000404065.3 Pinus taeda
AAGTAGTATTTTAACCCTTCTCATGCATTTAGAGAAGGGTCCAGAGATTTGTCAAAAACTGATCCTCGGAACATTCACTTCTACACCCTCAGAGGAGGTTTTGATGAATGGATGGATCGAGATTTATTTTTACTTGCATTTTGATATCTGCTACTGATTTTGCACTTTTGTACTCTTGGTAGATTTTAGAACAAGTAGAGATAGATCGTTTTTGCTTGAGGCTTATGGGTAGAATAGTCATAAATGGTACTTTTATCTCTTGGCAATTTTTGCTTATATTCTTTAAGTGAATTACAGTTTCAGTTGTTCATATGTTATTGCATGAATGTATGGGTTATCATTTGGCACTTTTGTACGGTGGAGTCATACTGTTTATGTTTGACATATGAATGGATTATTATGCGATATGTTGTTCACAACTGTTTTGCCTAACTTCTTACGCAAAGTGGTTTATCTTTAATGATTTATATTCTTATAATGGATGAATGATATTTATTACCAGTTATTATTCGAAATCTTTTTAGATCGCATAATGGAAGATATACAATCCCGGGTTATGATAGATTTGATGTGTTGTTTCTCACTAGATTACAATAGCATAGAGTAAAGTTAAAGAATCTGAATTAGATTAGCTTAAAAATACATCTTTTTAGATCAGCATGAGTTCAACTTACACACCAACACACCACAAGATTGGGAAACTGTTCCTCTCAGTCGACCCGCTATACCAAACGATAAGGAGCTTACCAACCAAGGTCTGGACCGGGTGGGTATCCCCCTTGTTGTCGACCTGATTTTCGGGGCTTCAACATATTTGGCGCTAGAAGGAGGGCCTGAACATGGTGTCTGTTGGAATGATTTTCAATCGTAACATTTGAATCTGGATGGCTTCTCACAAACTTCCCATTTGGAGTTGCATCCATGTTCCTACCTCTTCCAACACTCCACCTGAAGTGGTAAGACTCTTGTCTCAGGTAAAATTCAATGGTAAGAATAACTCTTCTGCTTTTAATCATGCTCTTCAATTTATTCAAAGAACTTCAAGTTATGATATTCAAAGAATTGATGAAGGCGTTTTATGTAGAATTTTTACTCTTACACTCACGGCAGAAGCTAGAAAATGGTGCAGAAACCTCCCAGTTGCATCAATTCACAGCTGGGACCAATTCGCCAAGATTTTCATTCTTGAATTTGATTGTTATGACTATGACCAGGTATACGATGAAATTGATTATCTCCAGAAAAAAGATGAATCTATTAGGTATTTTAATATGTGATTTCATCTTGATTGTCTAAAATACAATCTTGAAAGCGAACTCATAGAGGAAGAATCTTTAGATTATGCTGAACATTCCCTGCCTCATATATTTGATCAAGCAGAAATTAGTCCGATTTTTGTCTCTTTTCTTTCTAATATGAACGATAATTCCCATTTGAATATACAAATCACTCATAATGAAGAAAGCCCTCAAAGCCTAGGACTTATCCATACTCTAATACAAGAAGACAAAAGTGAGGAAGATGGAGGGAAGCCTGCCTTGGAACCAGAAGATGACTTTGATACAAGGTTAGATGATCTCATTGCAAGTCAACAAATGAAGACACCAAGGTTAGAACAGCAAACTATTTTTCTTTCAGGAAGTATTAGTACACAAAGGTATAATCTAAAACCCGATGTCTATATTGAATCTGATGAACGAATATTTTTTCATGATGATAGTTTTAAATGCGTTGCTTCAGAACCACACTTCTCTCTTTACCCTGATGTTTTTAATGATGATAACTTTTCCCCTCTCAACATTAAAGATATTTCAAAAAACACAAACGATAAGTCAAATAAGTCATCGTTAGATTTTCAAAATAAAGAGATAGCTATAGAACATCCCTTGATTATTTCCAAGCAAGGAACACTTGAATCTCCTTGTCTGAAAATATATGACCGAAAGGAAGAATCTAGGGAAACTGGTAAAATTAGTTATGATGGTTACTTTGCCAACGACGATGTTATCGATCTATCTCAAGTAACTCATCAAAGCTCAAAAAATGAGAGATATTCTAATTCGGAAAACATATCATTCAATCCTCATTTCGAGGCCAAAGATCATTCGCCTGATTTTGCTGACCAAGACGATATCCCGATCTATGATTCATACGATGAAGAAACCCCCATGCATGTTCACAATCATAATTTATCTTCTGTTTCACATGACCTGGCCAGTTCTTGTGAACAAAAAAATTTTACAAGCTTATCCCAGTTGTGCTGTAACTTTTTTTATTATTATTCCCACTTGCACTCATTTTGTACAAAATCGGATTGCGTTTTAAATTTTCATTTTTTTGATATATTATTCTGGTATGACCAACACCTTATCAAAGAACATCCAAAAGACGAGCTACCATTGTGGAAAGCTAAACTATGTCAAGGAAGTACAAAACTTCCTCCATTACAAGATCATCAAGATATAACATAAATTCATCCTTATTTTTATGATCCAATAGATATCCAGTTGGAAGGAAGTTTTTGCGAGAAGAAATTTCGGACAAAATTCCAACTGGAGTTATGCATTCTTATTCCGCATCCAATGTTAACATTCCAAGAAAAATTCCGTTCTTAACACTAACATTGGAAAGCTGCATACGTGTAAGAATTAAAATGAGAAGTTGGCTCCATTGGAAATATCATTTCGCCTAGTCAAATTTTTGTATATAATTAGAGTAGGAGTAGGAGTAGTTTAGTTAGGTATTTAGGTTTATTTTTTTTGAATAGTTGATAGTCAAAATAAGAAAAGAAGATCATCCCTATTGTCTACACAACCCTAGAGAATGTCTGATTCTCATTCCGTTAAGTATTTTTCTCCGTAAATAAAGTTTGCTTTGGTCAACAACATTCAACGTTTACGAAAGACACCTTTTTTCTCTATCAAGATTTTGAACCTCTGCTTCTATGAATGACAAATATTTTTCTTTGAAACTTGATCTTTATTATCAATATAACTTTAATCCAGATATGATATTAGTTTCAACTCCAAAAAATTGAAGAAAGTAATCTCAGCGAAGCAATTGTTTTACGTCAGTACAATGAAAGGCATCAATGACAAGATGAGGAGTCCCTGTAGAAACAACGATTACCAAAGAAGCTTCATTATTGTCATCCAGAACTTTCTTAAGGAAAGAAAATTGACTTCCTCCCTGCTAAAGGAAATCGAAACATTCAGGGAAGCAATCCAATAAAAACACTATATCTCAAAGAATAAGAGTTCTCATCACGAGCCGACTTATCATCATCATAGATATTATAACTTGCTGACTTTGCCAAAACTGTCCACCAAAACAGGGCAACGACTCAAGATTGTTGCAATCAAAAGACAGGGCGTCTCATCACGAGCCAGCTTGTTCAACAAAAGTATAAATATAGTGAATGACTGTGTCATAATTTGGCCACCAAACCAAGACATTGTTCTTTAGAGAATAAAAAAGAAAAAGTGTCAAATTGGGTTTTTCTCTGAATAGTTGTAAACACTTAGGTAGGATAAAGGATCATTACTGGTTAATAGGTAAGCCTGTCAAGGCTATGGATGCCTGCTGGCAGCAGAGGCTCTACCTGCGATAAAGAAGCATATTTGAAAAGGACTGCTATACAGGGAAGACTTTATTTCAATTTTTATTTAATACCAAGTAAGGGCTGGCGTAAACGCAAGAACAAGCTAAGAATACAAGTAAATAGAAAGAAGTTGAAATGAAATATCATTGATAGTTTGAAGTATAATATTTTTATCTTTCCATAATAAAGTTTAAGTTTTCTGAGAATTTTTTTTGTTTACTTTTAGAAGTTTGGAAAAAGTCAAAAGAAAGTCAGAGATAACTGATTCTCCCAAGTGAATCGCCAATTGTTGTGGCCAGCAACAACCCCCCCTTTTTTCATTTTAGTATTTGTCCAAAATGCTAAATGAATGGGGACCCCTAGTTTAATTTTGAGAAAAATCAAATTTTCCTTCTTCAAAATAAAGCTACCATCGTAGTCTTAGAACGGTATTTTGAATATTTTTAACCTAAGTCTACGATAAGGTAAGGGTCTTTAAAAAATTTGCATTAATGCGCAAGCCCCCCCCCCACGTTAAGCCTAACGTCGCATCGCAGTAAATAATGTTCATAATGAAAAACCTCAAAATCTGCCGATCTGCGATAACACCGATCGCAAGATCACACATCGCAGAAATAAAATGGCAATACTTAACGAACATCAAACTCCTGTGACCCGCGATGTTGCGAGATGCATTATTGCGATCGTCGCGATGGCGCAGTCTGCGATCTAGCGATTTGTGATTAGGGCGCCTTGCGATGGCACGATCTTCAATGTAATGTAAGCAAATCATGAATCATTTAATCGTGAATCCTTCTGGCACTCCATTCAAAGAAAATCCACTTACCATAATCTGACCCCAAATCATGCGCTTTTAATGATAGTAAGTGGATTAGTTGTCAGTTATTTAATGAAATAAAGGCTCGTGCTTTGCTAAAGAATTATTTCACGTAAGGTGGCATATTTGGTATATCTGTTGCATTTAAAACTCTCCCATCACCTTTCTCAATCAGTCATTTCCACTTCACTCGTAATCTGCAGGAACTAAGAGATAAGAAGATTCAAAAGCCGAACGCAGGAGCAAATGGGAAAGAAACATAAAGCCCAAGGCTCCGAGACGAAGGAAAAGGCAAAGGAGATGACGCCCTTGTACACAGACACTACATGCAACAGGGACACAGGAATTTCAACCTGGGAAGGCATGTATAGGCTGCTGGAGGAGGAAAATCCTAGAGTAATGAAGGTTGATAGCGCCGCAGGATCACAAAACTCTTCCGAGGCATCCTTAGAAGAGCTGGCATGTTCATTCCTTCACCGAATAGCAGCTAGACCCAAGATTTTTCCGTATACAGATATGATCAGATGGATACTTGACAATGCAGAGTTACAGGGCAGATAATTCAAGGCTCAAGGGCATGGGCTGATAGGATCATTCGCCGCGCAAGACTTAAAGCTTATGTATCATCTTCGTGAGCCTCAGACGACCTACAACACACAATTTGTCAAGAAATTTGCAGCAGAAAACCCAAACCTGGCAGAAACCACTAAAGAATGGACCAGAAGAGAGAAGCCGCTAAAAAGGGACAAAAATGGTATGTACAGCACTAGTTCCCTCACGTCTCCATATTGTTTTGCTGCGCCCATGCTGTGCAGGCTGTTTGGGATGCCAGACATAAATAAATTTTCATCTGAATGGCTACCACTCATAGACACTGCCACAAATGCCGATCTCATGGATTGGGCCAAAATATTTTCTGATAATTTATACACTGCTGTCATGAATTACCGGTCTAAGAGATCCTTGTCGCAAAGGGTATATCCTCCTTTTTATCTGTCTACTTACATTATGGATTCTATTTGCTATGTATCTAAATTCCCAACTATGGGTTGGAAATGGACTACCCAAGACCCGTCACCTATTCATGTTTATCACAAAGTATTATGGGATTCACAGTTTGCCCCTCACTTCTATCAGATTTGCCACGGGCTCATCTTACCCGTATATAGGATGATGTATGGTGAAGAACCCCCGAGGTGCTCACCCGAAGCGCAAATAGACATCATCCCCATCGCAAGATGGTTTGGGGAGGAATGGTTCACTTATATTAGAGTGTTTGGGAGCACTGTACCTCCACATGTCCTACCTCTGTATGTCCTCGACAAGCTTTTTGCTAAGGAAATTGCCTATCAGACTTGCTCAGAAGGCGGCCTAACCAAAGAACTAAAAGATAAAAAGAAGGTCGTATGGCCTCAGTTTCCTATAGCTTGTTGGGCCTTCTCATTGTTCGATGTAGGACATGCTTTTGCCGAAGTAGGGAATGTGACGTCTCTACAATTATTTAAATTCCCCGCTCGACCTTTTGACCTAAATAATGTTTCCCATGATTTCACTATAAGTGTCAGAATAAAAGTGTTCGCCAGAAAGAAAGATTTATTTTATGACCTGTTTCAAAATAAAAGTTCATTCCAAGAAGTTTTGCGAGAAGCTAAGTCGAGGTTATCCCCAGATAACCTCCAAAGGTTTTTTTTATTCAAAGAAAGAAGGCTAGCCCGTGTTCCCCTAGAAAAGCTGTGACTGCTCGCCAGAGAGCCTACTCCCAGTGTCAACCTCAGCGGAAACTCCAGTACTTCCAAATCCAAATCTGACGCTGCCCAAGGAACACCTGAACGTTATAAAAAGTCTACAAGAGACCAAAGAAAAGGTGAAGAAACAGCCAAAGATATAGCTCAGTCAAGTGCAATGTCGCAACTGCAAGTTATCGCCTCCCCACCAAGAGATGTCCCTCCTCCCGTCATTAAATCGCCACTCGTCACGACAGAGCTCGATAAAGAATGGGAAAACTTCAACGAGCTAATCAGCCTTGAAGGGCAAGTCTCAAGAACACCTGTGAGCGATGCATAGGTAGCATAAGAAATGGTTTCAACCATGGTTGGTAGTGTCTCAGAAATGGATCACAGTCATATCGCTCGGCCTTCTGAGCTTCTACTTAGTGTAGAGGAAATTCCCCCACTGGATGTATTCTATAGTCCCCAACATAAAGCAGTGGTGAGGAGACAAAGAAAGAAGAGAAAGCTGGAGAATACACTCTCACAGGATGCTGAACATTTAGACGTCTTATGGAAAGACCCTAACAACAACCCGACAGAAAATCTCACGAAGTTGTCTCAAATCGTAGGAGCATACGCTTCTGCGACTATTGCCAAAGCCAGACGAGTGACAGAGTATCTAGCTTGGCAGGATGGAGAGGAAGGAAAGAGAGCAAATGCACCCAGAATAAACAAAATCCATAAAGAATTGCTCTTTAACAAATGGGATGATCAAATCAGGCAGGCAGAACAGGCGGAAGAGGCAGCGGCGACACAGGCAAGCGTTCTTATAGACTGTGTAAATGAAAATTTACACAGGGCCAACTTAATCACAGAAACCACCCCGGGATACCTACCAAACAAGTCACGAATAGAGGCAGAGTGGAAACAAAAGGCGCAGGAAAAGGGAAAATCAATCCAGGCATTGAACAGGTTGAATTGGGAGTGCTATTGGGCATACTTAGTCAAGCCACACAGTCAATGGATGACTGTGAAATGCATCATAAACTTAGCCGAGAAAGTAGTGCTAGCTCTCATAGATTCCGTTTTCGCAGCCCAGCTCAGCGCAGAAGTCGGCCAACCGACTCTTCTCAAATCCATGATGAACACTTGCAGTTTTAAGGACCAAATTCAGAAGTAGCTTATTTTTAGTAGTTTGTTGTTTCTTTTTATTTAGATTAGAAAAAGGGCGGTCATTTGAGAACCGTATCCTAAAATTTTGTAAAAACACTATTATTAGAATTAGGAAGTAGTATTTTAACCCTTCTCATGCATTTAGAGAAGGGTCCAGAGATTTGGCAAAAACTGATCCTCAGAACATGCACTTCTGCACCCTTAGAGGAGGTTTTGATGAATGGATGGATCGAGATTTATTTTTACTTGCATTTTGATATCTGCTACTGATGTTGCACTTTTGTACTCTTGGTAGATTTTAGAACAAGTAGAGATAGATCGTTTTTGCTTGAGGCTTATCGGTAGAACTAGTCATAAATGGTACTTTTATCTCTTGGCAATTTCTGCTTATATTATTTAAGTGATTTACAGCTTCAGTTGTTTATATGTTATTGCATGAATGTATGGGTTATCATTTGGCACTTTTGTACGGTGGAGTCATATTGTTTATGTTTGACATATGAATGGCTTATTATGCGATATGTTGTTCACAACTGTTTTGCCTAACTTCTTACGCAAAGTGGTTTATCTTTAATGATTTCTATTCTTATAATGGATGAATGATCTTTATTACCAGTTATTATTCGAAATCTTTTTAGATCGCATAATGGAAGATATACAATCCCGGGTTAGGATAGATTTGATGTGTTGTTTCTCACTATATTACAATAGCATAGAGTAAAGTTAAAGAATCTGAATTAGATTAGCTTTAAAAATACTCTTAGATCAGCATAGTTCAACTCTACACACACACACACACCCAAGATCGGGAAACTGGTCTCATTATCCCCAGTCGGACACGCTATACCAAACGGATAAGGAGCTGCCAACCAAGGTCCGGACCGGGTGGGTATCCCCCTTGTTGTCGACCCAATTTTCGAGGCTTCAACAATTCCCAACAAGAAGTGTGAAAAATATTACCCCTTATAAAGCATGGTGTGGAAGAAAACCCAATGTTTCTCATTTTAGAGTCTTTGGTTGCATTGCTTATGCTCATTTTCCTACTGAAAAGAGAGGAAAGCTTGATGATAAAATTGTGAAATAAATTTTTATTGTATATTGTGAGGAAAACAAACATTATAGATTATAAAATCCACAAACTGAAAAACTAATGATTATTCTTGATGAGTTATTTGATGAGAAAGAAGAATGGAAATGGAACCAAAATGTTCAACAACAAAATCCAAGTATTATTGTACAAGAACATCAACCTTTTGTTTATGCAAACCATCTAGTACTCAAAATACTTCAAATGACACCTCCACTTCATCATATTTAGCAATTTCAAGTCTTGTTTCAAGTCCAACTCCTCTGAGAAAGACAAAATATTTAAATGAAATTTATGGATATACTAATTTTTCTTTGATGTCTCAGATTGAAGCATAGCCAAGATGTTGTGAATATGGAGAAAACGAGTTAGTTTGGTGCAAAGCAATGAATGAAGAGATGGCATTAATTAAGAGGAATGAAACATGGGATCTTGTGGATCCTCGTACTAAAAATTAAGTCTTTGGGGTGATATGGTTGTAGAAAAAAAAGTATGCAACTAATGGATATATACAAAGGCAGAAAGCAAGGTTAGTAGCAAAGGGATATTTTCAACAACCAGATATTGACTACAACAAAACATATGCTCTTGTTTACAATATTTGATACTATCAGAATAGTTTCGGCATTGCCAACACAATATAAATGGTTAGTTTATCAATTTGATGTTAAATGAGCCTTTCTAAATGGTGAGTTGAAAGAATATGTACATGTTCGTCAACCCCAAGGATATGAAGAAGAAAGAAATGAACACAAAGTCTACACACTGAAAAAGGCTATTTATGGGATTAAATAAGATCCAACAGCATGGTATAATAGAATTGACACTTATCTTTTAAAAAATGAGTTTAACAGAAGTAAAAATGCCACACTAGTACATACAATCCAATTGTACAGTTTAATCATGATTGGATTTGATTTAAATTGTTTGTCAATAGGTTGCAAATAAAATTGGCTCAACAGTTTAATATGAGCCAATGGAAGCAATAAGGGATAGAAGTAGATTAAACATTAAAAGGAAAATGTTGAGTTGCTAGTCTAAATCCACTTGGGTGACTAAGATTAAAAAAATTTAGGAATGCAAGGTTAGGTAGACAAATTGAAATACAATTGGAGCATGAAAGGATTTTTATCCTAATATATAACATTATAAATATATGCATATGGTGATGGGTTTTATTAACCATAAATTCTAAGTATCAATGTTATTTTGTAAATATCCAAACTTCATCCATTCATTCGCAAATACCCAACGCATGTCACATCAGACAGAACTCTTGGCCCCACCATCACTTTCGCCTTGCGTTGTTAAATCTTATTCATTTTATTTTTCATCCAGCACACTCTCCCGAGATCTGATGGCCTACATCATTTTTTGGCCCTAATTTGTTGTCCGAACTTTATAGGCAGGGAGGGGGGCATGGGGGGTTCGAACTAGGCAGTTTTGGAAACCGTCCTCTGAAACTATTTTTCCTCCATCCTAACATTTTGAGATTTAAAATACTGAAACAACTTACTGCCCTAACTTGCTCCTGAATGAGGTTTTCATTTGACCATTTACTACTACTCCTACATCATCATTCACATCCGCTCTGAGTCACTTCCTATGTCCAATCAATGGTCGCATATTCGTTATTCATTTAATTCGCCACTCCCATGAATTTATACTCCATAGAGCCATTTATTAGCCTCATTGCATAATTAATGAGGATTTAATCGTTTATTAAAAAACCCAGCTCCATTTTATTCATTATAATCCCTGTTACTTCATAAAAACCATTACACAATGCATTTCTGAAACTCAATTCATCATTGGAGATTTCATGCTTGCAGCCTAAGCAACAAATTCATCATTCAATCGAGTTTGCCATTCTATTAAGAACCTAGCCAAAATCCAGGTCCCCTAATCCATTTTCAGTTATACTAATTTTTTTGTTATCACTTTGTATTAGACCAATTATTCCCATTTCTGTCAAATTCACCTTGCAATTCACTTAACAAGATGCCTTCTAAGGGAAAGGAAATTGCAGAAATCCAAAGTCGTCTCATTCATCCACAAGTTGACTTCCATCACACTCCCTGGTCAACAGAGACTGTAAAATCATTGAGTCTTCGTCTCAATTTGACTTGTACAAAATCTGTTGGATGGAAGATCAATTAGTTAATCAAATAGATGAAATAGGACTTTGGGACTCCCACCTTCCTCATTACATTTTCCCTGAAATACACAGAGAACTTGAATTTGTTAGGAAATGCCATGAATCCTATGATCCCAATCAAAGAGCTATCATTTCACCTATAGGAGAAATCCTTTGTTTCATCAATGCTCAGTCGATTGAACAGATGCTGCAAGCCCCAACTATTGCACAAAACCATTCTTTTTCTCATGAAAGCCTAATAGAAGCCTATCAAAAGCAAGATTTCACTAAAAGATCTCAAACTCTTGAGCTTTTCCTAGCTGTAGATATCTCTCTTCCTAAAAGGAACTCTCCCTATGATTCATCCATGTTCCTAGACAGAACCAAACAAATTACCACTATTATTTCTTATCTTCTTGGTTACAATTCTGATCAATATGTAAATGAAGCCATCCTACGTTTCTTGTATATCTTTTCTACTAATTCCAAACCCACTGTTCTCTATAACTTTAGCCAATTTCTAGCTGAAGCCATCCATGAACAATTTGTCCAGTTTAATACTAAAGAAGTATTCAAGTATGCTTCAGCACTTATATATCTTTTTATATATTTCCAGGGATACAAGTTTCCATTCACCTTACAGAAGCTAGATGAAGAAGGCAACTAACAATCAGTGATATTTTGGACTTCTATGGGAATGAAGGAGAAAGAAGAATTTACATATAAAGAATTCATAGAATTGTTTGTTCATCCAACTATTAGTCTTACGAGAAGAACTCTAGTACCAATAATTAGTGATGAAATTGTGAAAGTGTTGCAGTTGGTTGATCAAGCCACAACAGGAGATTGGTATCTTTAACAAAACTATAGAGAAATCAGAGTCTATGGTTGTAAGATTCCACCTTACAAACTTCCTGAGTACCTCCTATCAGAATTTTTGCATTGGAATATATTAGGTAGAGGTTAAATGCAGACAAAGTGCATTTTGTGGCTGCAAAGAAGAAATCACAATTTAAGCTAAAGGCTCAGGTTGGTCCATTCATCTGTAACACTAGAGCAGCAGGAGAAGAAGCAGACAGGCTATTGAAGGAAATGAAGTTTGGTCTCAGCTTCACTTGGTCTTATGACCCAATGGGAGTAATTTCAAAACTCAAGATTGAAAATAAGTTTACTGCATACAACCACACAAACAGGCCTGAAATAGAGAAGTACAAAAATCAGTTAGAATGGAAGGAGAACACCCTTTAGGAAGTTGAAGAACATGAAGTATCTACTTCAAATGTAAAAAATCACTTGCACAGAAAAAGACAGCTAAACGAGGAAGGGAAGAAAAATAATCCCCTACAACTGAAGCATCAAGCTAAGGCTTTAGAATTATACATAGAAAGAAGAGACCTAGGATCTTTGTGAAGGATCTTAGTTCCACAAATGAGTCACATAAAACAACATTTTATGGACTTGGAGAGACATTTATTTTTACACAGTCTGGTGGACAGTCTACTTAGCCCACCACTCATTCCACTACTTCTCAGGAACAACAGGTGATTCAGACTGGTCGAAGTAGTCAGAACGACAAAGAAGATGATATCTTTCATGTCTTCAGCGAAACTAAGAAGAAGAATGAGAAATTGAAGTTGAACACTTATACTCAATTCTGGAAACACTTTTCCAGATCTCAATCTAGAATTTTTTCAATCTTTGACTCTAAAAAGGTAAGCTGCAGATGGATTTCTTACAAGCTAAAATTCTACAGCCCAGGACTGTTGCACATTATCAGAAGAAAACCTCCTTTGAGTTTAATGTAAAATATGTACATCCGATTGATCAAATTGAGATGCACAAACAGACTAGCCAAATGATTTCTTCCACTTTAACTAACACTTCCATGAGTTTGTCAAAGTTCCAGGTCACCTTGGCCAATACACAGTCACAACTAAAGTTAGAAAAGGTTTCCTCACTAGCAAAGGTCACCAAGATCAAACCTTTGGAAGGTCTCGTGCTGAATATGGGATATGATCCCTCTTATATAAAGGTTGTAGAAGAAATTTTCAAGAAGAAAAATAATGAGATTTCAACATTAGAGAAGCTAAAATTTCCAGCTTCAAAGGACCCAATGGCTAAAGAGATTGAAGAAATTGAAACTCAGAAATTTGACACGATGAAGCTCATCATCGAACAAAATATGTAAATAAAACAGATGGAGAAGCAAATGGAGAAACTTGTCAAAGAGAAAGAGAGGCTCTGAAAAGGGCTCAAATTCCAATGGATTTAGTTCCTCCTATAGCACTCCCTATGACCAGAGTTTCTAGTTTAGGCACAACAACAACTATAGATACAAAAAAAGGAGCTAAACAGCTTACCGAAGTTGTTCAAAACATGTCTATTCAGACAATAGAAATCAAGAAGTTGCAAGTTGAACTGAAGGAATTACAACATATGAAAGCAGTTGCAGAATGTTAGACATGCAGCTGAGTTGGAGAGGGCAAAAAGTCAAATTGAAGTATTGCAGAAAGAAATCAAAGAATCTTACTTTGGAAACAAACTAGGTTTGGCAAAGGATATTTTATGTGAAGATATTACCGAATCAATCAAAGATATTTGGCCTTATATCAAGATAATCTTTGATCAAAAAGACTTTTTGGAGAATGCTCAGGAAGATATTGAAGCTATCTCCAAGGAACTTGAGGACATGCCAGTTGTTGCCACTGAGATAATCAAGTTTCTGAATTCTGAAGACAATTATGAGCTTGAAGAATTCGGTATAAACGATAGGACAACAATCATATTGGAAGTGAAGAAGATAATTACAAAGAAAAACCTCATTCTTTAGTGGGAGGAGAAATGTAGCGGTGTTAGTGTCATAGTTCAAGTATTTTTAAGCACGTTAGAACCCTTGACCAGCAAGGGTTTTCCCTCTATTCTTGTGATAAATGATAAACTAATGCCCATTGAATATTATGCTTGAAAGCTTGCAGAGGTGAGTACCAATGCAGCTTCAGTTTCAAACATAAGAGGTGCCGCAACACTAAGGGTTGTGTTGAATGCACTCAAAGGTAACTTTTTCATCCTACATGAAATCAGACATATATTTTTAGTAAAACCCACTTTTACTAAATATATAGAAATGGATGAAGTTTATCGAAGGGTAACTAAGTTATCTATCCCAGATAAGAAACATTGGGAACAGTTAACTTATTTACCTGATTGAAAGGAGGATCAAACAACATTCAGTATTTCCAGGAACAACCATCAATAGGTCAACAACATTCAGTTTTTCTAGCAATAATCATCAACAACACAACATCAAAATAGTGACAGATCGACTATCAGTTTATATTCTTGATTTTGTATTTATCTATTTTTGTAAACTAGTTTAAGATGTCTTCTCAATTCTAAGATTGTATAAATAACTCTCTTTCACAAGTTATTAGGGGTTACAACCTTGAAGAAACATTTCTAAGCACTAAATGTACTTAGCTTTTTCTGAATCATTAATACCAAACCAAAGGATTCTGAGTTTTGATTCATACAATTTTGTGTTCCCTGTAAGTTTTCAAGTTTTTATTCATTGTGTTATTTTTTCATATTCTTAAGTTTACAAAGATAAACAGGTAGGAATAGTTGTGTTTCAATTTACTCCTATAAGCTTCTGAAGTGATCATCTTTATAGAGAATGAATTATATAAATTGTTTGTTTAATTAATTCCCTCTAATTCATAAAATCATCAACATATTTTGTAATTTTAGGCATATTCTGTTAAAATTTATTAACATTGTTTGAAGGTTTTCTAACTTATGGTTATTTAATTTTCTATTTTAAAACTGTAATATTCATACAATCTTTATGTTCTACTCATCACCAAACAAGTTATATCACTATGTGGATTTTAATATCAACCCTCTGTTTAAATATTAATACTATTCAAAAAGGTTAGAAATGATTGTTTTAAATCTGTTTCATACATTGGTCCTCCAAAATTGAAACAAAACCCCCCAAAACAAATATCTTAGATGCCTTGGCATGATAGCTGAAAATTATCATCTCAGGATACAACAGATCCTTCATCTCAAATTCCTGTAATAACTTCATTTTTATATCTTTAATGAATTTATCAGAACTCCCTATTATTATTAGATCATCAACATATATAGAGAGTAATAATATATCCCCATTTCTATCTGTCTTGACATACAAATTCATACCAAGATCTAGGTGCTTGTTGTAGTCCATATAAGGCCTCTTTTAACTTGCATACAAGATGTTCTTTTCCCTTCTTTACAAATCCTTCTGGTTGAACAAGATAGATATCCTCTTTCAAGTCACCATTTAATAAAGCTGACTTCACATCTAATTGATGTAGTTTCCAATCATATTTAGTTGCTAATGCTATCATTATTATGATTGTATTCATTTTTGCAACCGGAGAAAAGGTATTCATAACCTATACCTTCTTTTTGTGAATAACGTTTTGCAACCAATCTTTCCTTATAATTTTCTATGCTACCATTTGCATTAAATTTTGTCTTGTACAACCATTCTGATCCTATACAAACTTTATTTTCAGGTAATTATGTTAATTCCCAAGTTTCATTTTTCATTATAGAGTCATATTCTTCTTTCATAATTTAAGGGCTCAAAAATAGACATTACTTGAGACATTAAAGCATAATCTTTATACCTAATAGAGGTTTGAATCTGTCACATTGACCTTCTTAGAGGTTCATTACACTGTGGATTACCTTCTCTTCTCCTTCTTTGTGGAGTGCCTTCATCACTTCTTTGTGGGATTTTACATTTTGGTATGTATTCTCGAATGTCCATGTGTTCTTGAGCTTGAGTTGATTCCACAACTTCTTCTTCTTCCTTAAAGTTGTCATAAGGAGGCTGGCATACATTACGTTCATCTTTTTTTATTTGTTTATTTGCATGCTCTTGAAATATAGCATCTCTACTTGTAAAGACCTTGTGAGTACTTGGGTCATACATTTTATATGTTTTTTGATCAATGCAATATCCAATAAAAATGCATTTGATGGCTTTGACATCTAAATTTCTCCTATCCTCTTTAACAATATGAGCAAAGGCCTTGCATCCAAATATCCTTAAATGACAATCTTTAGGTTTAAAACCATAAAATGCTTCAAATGGTGTTTTATTCTCAAGATACTTATTAGGGATTATATTTTTAATATATACAGCTATATTAATGGCTTCGGCTAAAAAACTATTAGAAAGTCCTTTACTTTTTAACATACTACAAGCGTATTCAACTAATGTTCTATTCTTTCTCTCAGCTACTCCATTTTACTGAGGTGTATGTCGTACAATAATTTGTTGCATAATTCCACTTTGTTTGCAATATTTGATCAAATCTCCTGAAGTGTACTCACCACTTTTATCTGATCGAAGAATTTTAATGCTCTTTCCTGTTTTTTTTTCAACCATACTCTTGAATTCTTTAAAGTATTAAAACACGTCACTTTTGTTTCTTATAAACTATACCCAGGTGTACCTAGTGCTATCATCAATAAATGTAAGAAAGTAATATTCTCCACCAAGTGACGTAGTTTGCGTTATACCAGATACATCAGTATGCACTAGTTCAAGTATTTCGCATTTTCTTCTATTTTCATGCATGGGAAATTCTTCCCTATGTTGTTTTGCTAGTGCACAACCTTCACATTCAAAATGTTCACCCTTAATATTTGTAAGGCCCTCTACCAACAATTTCTTTTGTAGTAACATTAGGTCATTATGATTTAAGTGTCCATACCTTTGATGCCAAAGCTTGATGCTCATTCTTCATTACATCCAACTTGTATAATCCTCCAACGCTCATTCCTTTTGCAACAACCTTGTAGTTGTTATGCACATCCTTTACCAAACAATGTGATTTCACAAATTCAACTTTTAAATGTTGATCAGTAATAGTAGAGACTAAAATTAAGTTCTTCCTTAATCCTGGAACATACGCGACATTTTGAATTTGTTTTTCTTGTGCATTAGGCATCATAACACTTATATCACCATATCCTTTAATTTCATGTGATCTATTATCTCCTAAATTGATGTGTCCACCATTATTAATCTCTTGATAAGTATCAAACCAGTCTCTTTTGCATGACATGTGGATTGATGCACCAAAATATGTAAACCAAGCATTATCATCATTAGTTTCTGTTGATAAATCAGCGTTGGAGACAAACAATTTAAGATTGCTAAAGTCATGACTAATTTCTTCATCTCTATTAACATAATTACTTGAATGCCTTCTTTGTTTAAATTGATCAGACCTTCTTTTCATGCAATTCTTAGCAAAATGACCAGGTTTTTCACAGTAATAACACACATTATCTCTACTTGATTTGGCATTTGTCCTTGGTAAATGTGTACCTTGAAATGATTCTACCTATGGCTTTCTCCCTTTACTTTTCTCCCACTATTTCACTTTGAAGGACTGCTTTCTTTTAGCCATTGAATTGGGAGATTTATGTTTAAGACTTCTTCTCCACTCTTCTTCCTGCATAAGTATACCTTCCAATTAATCAAAAGTAAGAGCCTTCTCTCTAGCTGAAAGACCAGTGATAAACATTTGATATTCATCAAGCATCCCATTTAATGTCACAATAACCAAGTCTGTACTAGATATTGTTTCACCAATCTCACCTAATTTATCCTTTAGATCCTTAATTCTAGAAATAAAATTGCTGACATTTTCATTTTTTTCCATCTTAATTGAAAGAAGCTTACTCTTTAAATACAATATTTGATTTGTAGTCTTTGTCTTATACAAATTTTTTAGAGTGTTCCATGTCTCCTTGGATGTTTTTCACTCTCTAATGTGTGTAATAATGTTGTCCTTAACAAAGATCCGCAAAAACACCTTTGTTTTGTTTTCCCGTCACTCCTAATCTTGAATTGCGGGATCTCTGGCTTGAGGGGGCACTAGCTTAACTTCAACTCTAGACACAATCATCCATATATTGTAACTTTCCATCAAAGTCTGCAACTTAAACTTCTAATTTTCATAATTTCCACCGTCTAACTTGTTAGAGTCATATAAGATTATGCTAATACATTAACCATATTACTTATTTTCACCAAGTACCAACCACCAAAAAATATTAATTTTCACAAATAAAACCCTCAAACATAAGAGATAAAATTTTATCCATTATTATTGGATAATATGGCTACTGTGCAAAAACACACTTTTATTATTTTTCTGGTAATTCTCCTTTTTTTTTAAATTTATTTATCTTTAACCGCATAAAAACAAACCCAAATTTCACCGCTCCATAGCTTTTATGATTACACTACTCATCTATCTTTGAAAATATCATAAAAAAAAATCGGAATATCAATAAACCCACTCAAGCACAATCACCACAAACTAAGTTATTTCAAACTTGAAGCTCGTAAGTATCTCTTCCTTTTTTTTTACTTAATACTTCACCGCAACTATTTTTCAAATGTCAACTTCAACTAAGCACCATGATTTTACCATAAACTCCTATCTAAAAAGGAAGATGCCACAACGACTCTTTCCACATACTTCAAACTCAATGAAAATGCTATGAGAAATTATTTAACAGATTTTTAACTTCACATAAAAATATTTGAGAGCACCACTAAAAAACGATCAGCACTAATCCACTCAACAACCATTCTTTCTAATCCATTCAACAACCATTTTTTCGGCAGGATCTATAGCGACGGTCTCTTGCTTCCACGCTCCTTTAACCAGCGGCTCTCTCAATCACAGTATGCTTCTCCTCGCAGCGCCTTTCTCTAGCGGCTCTCTCAAGCTTTCGGTCACTCTGCAACACAGACGCTCTGCAACTTAATTTGCTGCACACAGTCACTCTGCAACACTGAAGCTCTACAACTTATTGTGTTGCACACGGTCACTCTGCAACAACACTCAGAAGGAAAATTCCAAATTTTCAACACACAGAGAGACCTCACACCTCACCCTTTCAGTGTTGAGCAAGACTGTGATACCAAATCAGAGAAAACAGAAAACAGAACTGAGCACAACACACAAAGCTTACTCATTCCATTACCGAACAAGGAGTTTTATACACAGTGGAGAAATTTCTAGATTCTGGTTGTCGGTCGTTTTTTTCAGGACGCTCCCTGGAATCTCTAGGAGTCTCGAGGCTATCTCGTGAACTTCCTCGAGCATTTAATATGTTTGGTGGGATAAATGTTTACAACTAATATAATAACTAAAAATTCTTCACACTTACATTAATTACAATAGTTTTAGTGAATTTTTTATTGGATTCGGATAAATGTGGGTAGTATTCGCTTGGGCCGCTGACCGTCTTAATCTATGTTTCCAATTCCATAAGGAAAACCGAGGACTTCCTTTTTCTTCAATGACATTTTTTGAAAATAAAAACCTCTTTTTGCAGGGCAAGTCAATGGGGCATTTGACTGGAAAATCTTTTTTCATATCGGTTTTTATTTAATTAAAAAGAATCCGATTTGACTAAGAATATATTTTAATATCGTGTTTTTATTTGATAAAAAAACCCATTTTTTCCCGCTTTGGAGGAGGCATTTCATTTAACAACTGTTCGTATGCAATGATAGACACTGGAGTATACCTTCTAAATTTCGACTGAGTCATGAACGCAGAAAGAATCAGAATTTCCAACCAATTCTCCTCATAGGAATCAAAATTTCCAAGTATAGTATATTTACCTTTGCGATTCTCCTCTTTGAAAAAGTATTTCGTTAAGGTGTTGTATTTGATTTGAAGTTTGTGGACGGTCCTTGTTAAGGGATAAATGTATTCAACATTTGAATTTATCTCATTCGTAAATTCAGAGTATTTAAAAGAAATAAATTAATAATTAATGGTTAATTTTATCTCATTTGTAAATTTAGAGTATTTAAAAAAATAAATTAATCATTAATTATTAATTTTATTTTATATAAATTAAATATGTAAATTTAAAATTAAAATGACGTTAACTTAATTTTATATTCATTAAAATTTTAAAGTGTAACGCCCTTGGTAAAATCGATAATGTTTTAAAGTAAAAGACAGTAAATTTAATTAGTAACTATGATTATGCTGGTAGAATTTGAGTAACTATGATGGTTACGACTGTTTAACTAATCATGTTAATTAAATTGCTGGTTGATTTCATTTGAATATGGTTGCAAGAGAGCAACTGGAAATGGACATAGTGTTCCTTATGAGAGAAGGATTTATAAAAATGCATTTAATAATATATGATATCTGTCAAAAGAAGAGGGAAAAATCTAACTATTTCTGGAGACGGTTGAGACTCCCACAAAAGGGAGGTTGCTATGTCTGGTGAGGACCAGATAGCAAGGCAGAGGGAAAAAGAGAATTGCTCTTGGGAGTAAGAGAAAATCGCTACGTTTGGTGAGGATCAGATAGTGCTTGTTGAGAGGTTGAAGCCTCCCTGAAACCACTACCTCTCGTAAGGACCAGATAGCGTAACTCTGATAATAACAGAGGACTTGCAGACAGCATAAGTCTTGCAAGAGTGCTTGCGGGTGGAAGGTCGAGGAGGACCCTCCTAAGGTCAGGTGGAAGACAAGTGCACTAAGAGGATTGCCTCTATCCAGGTATGGAATAGTTGAGATTTCGATAGACTGAATATGCTAAATGATAAACAAGTTCATAACAACTAGAGTATGAAATAATTGCGATTTTGATAAACTGTACATGCTATAATTATGAACAATTTCGTAACAGTACGAGTACGAAATAAATGGGATTTCGACAGACTGTATATGCTATAAAATAAATCAGTCATAACAGTTAAAGAAAAACGGTGTTAGAAATATCAGAGAAAATAACTAAAATAGTACAAATCATAACAGCATAAAAATGGCAAGATTTTGTTTGCATTAACTGGAACCTGTGCGAAGATATAAACGAAGAAATAATACTTCAGGAATTACCATATCTGCCTAAAAACTATTCTGTAGTGAAATTACAGATGAATAAAATAGACCGCTATATATATAATATAATATATAATATTATTATATATATATATATATATAATATATATAATATATATCCTGGCTTTAACAAGCGTAGATTAACTCAAATCATTGTACGAATTCTACATATCAAACATCTATAAAATCCCATAAACACTGGTAAAGATAGCAAGAAATCTGCGGCATGGATACAAGAACTAGAAAGGAATCATACACCAAGAACCAGGAATATGTCAGAGGGCGTAAAACCCTCCCCACTCATATCGAGTATGTAACCTCACGGTGAGGTATCTCGAAGAGCGGAGAAGACCTCTGTGTTGTCGGCATCACAGGGTTAGCAAGCATGTCCCTGACATGCCGGGACGCCGACAACATTGTTATAACCAGAACTTCCAGGCAACATAAAACTGTATATCAAAATGAGTTAAGAATAAGCATGCTGACAAGGGTTTACAGTCGAGGCTGGTACCCTCATTCTTTAAAAGAAAACGAGAACGAGCATGGATATTCATAGCCAAGCAAAACGTGATAAAAATTACTTCCATAAAAGACTTCCAACGAACAGAAGAGTTAAGAAAACATGTATCAAATAACACCGCAAGCCGCGGAAAACAAATGTACAGACCAGACGGTCCTAAAAACTCCATTATACATATAACCACCTGATAAATGATATTATGAATAGTTTCATACACAGCTAGTAAATGCAAAATCAATATACACATTAAGCATTACAGGGGTTCACCGTAGGGATAACCCTCGGCCCCAAAAATCACAATACACTGCACCAGGAGCTGGGCATAGTTTCTAGTAGGGCTTCGTAATGAAATTGCCCGGGCGGAACCTAGTTCCTCTCCGCGAAGACATCAAGAAAGAAAACAAAAATGCTTGCATAAGTTTCACCGAGAGCAAACAAAGAACCACTGATAGAATTCATGACCAAGGCGAAGGCGGGCAGCCTGCCAAGAAGAGAAGGACTTTAGACGTTCTCAGAACCATATCATAAACAGAAGAAAAAATGCTCGGTGTGGCAAACACATCTCACCTGGAAGGTGAGCTAGCTGTGAGGCTGTCGCCAGACATGGAGCCCGAAATCGAACTCACCACCTGCAACAATAACCATTGTAAATGAAACGGCATATGTGCTAATAAAAACGGCATATGTGTTAATATTAACAGAGGTAAAAGAAACATCATATGTGTTAATGGTAAATAGGAAGTCTTACCCTGGTAGTCGGGAAGCAGAGCCTTCATTGCATACTGGAATGCAAAGGCGGAGCTCGGCTGCATCAAAATGTAATACTCAGAGCCGAGAGTAACTTTGACAAAGGATCTGAGGGTAAACAAGAAACATCACCGATGAAATACCCATAAACCGTATGACGCCACCCGGAGGATTGACGATCGTCGATCCGGGGCCTTTCACTCCTACCGTCGGATGAGCAGGAGGGGTTACCGCCATTTCTAAATAATGGAATGTGCCAGACACAGTGCATTTAAGTTTATACCTCGATCGAATAGTCGGAGTAATGAAGCAGCTTTGCAGCGAGGCTTGGAAGCCGGCCAGCTGCATAATCATACGCCAAGTGGAGGCCATAACCCATTCACACCCGGGCCGATGGCCGAAAAAGACTACGGGCAAGTTTCTGTAGCGCTCAATTTCCAATTTCAAGATTAGAAACAGCGTATGTTATCTATGCATATCGCCTTCATTTAAATGCATTAAATCATCACAATACCACAGATGATTCCCGAGGGTTACGAGCCAGGATAATTACTATCATTGCATACACGTAATTCCAGACAATCATATGAACCAGTTAATGTTTGTAAACCAACCATTGATACCAATTATGGATAGAACATTGAGAACATAGCATGAATTTAATTCAAGTAAATATAAACGCTACCTATATTACAAGTTTTTGTGTATATATATATTATATATATATATATATATATATATATATATATATATATATACCATATCAAAACAAATAATGTGAGGAATGGTAAAACAAGTAGACAAATAAAAAATAAAAAAATTATTGTTTTACTTTGACAGGGTTATCACAAGTGGTATCAGAGCCCAGGTTGCAACACTGTGAGCTTGGGCTGCTACAGCAGTGACATCGATATAAAAAAAAAAAAAAATTAACAAGCAAGTAAGGGTTATTGAGCTATGAATTGTATACCCTACCTGTTGAAATATACTAATTCTCTAACCAGGTGATAGCAGAATATGAGGAGAACAAGCAGCGCACCTCACAGGAACGTGGACAACGTCACTCCTCCTGAGGGAAATCCTGAAATATGGGTACAGTTAGGGGAAGAGGCGCGCAACACCAATTTGACTATATTAGAGAGAGTCCAGGAATTGAAGAACGAAATGGCTTGGTTGCGCGAGGACAACGCCAGATTAACCATGCAACAGGAAAGGATCCTGAAAAGTTTATCAGATAAACAGAACTAGCATCAACCCAATCCCATCCCAGAATAAACGCATGTGTCGGAGGAACAGGGTTACCATACTGATCAGAAAGAAACCGAAGGAAGGGCAGAGGTTCGAGGAGAAAAATCTGATAATGCCTCGGAACATCAAACCTCCAAAAGACAGCGAATAGAGTTGATGGGGAATCCGAGGAGGCTGTGGAAGCCTGGTTAATTAATATGAACAAATACTTTTAGGTTTACGAGTATGACCACCATCTCAAGGCAACGGTTAGCCATTTTTCAGTTGCAAGCCAAAGCAACGTTATGGTGGGAGGAAGTCAAGATGGTGCGGGGAGTGAATGAGCAAGACATCACTTGGGAAATTTTTCAAAGATATTTTAAAGAAAAATATTTGACTGAACGATTCTACGATGAAAAGGCCAGAGAATTTCATGACCTGTGACTGGGACAACAGACCATGGATGAATTCGTCACTAAATTTACATCTATGCTCCGCTACATACCATATATTCAGGAGGAAAAGGCAAAAGTGTACCGGTTTGTTAGCAGTCTTCCTCAGACAATGCGGGTAAGGATTGAATTTGATAACCTGAAGTCCATGGATGAAGCAATACGAAAATCGAGAATATGTTTTCAGCAGAATAAACAGAAAGGGGAAAGCGCTGGGAAGTGTTGGGTGGATAAAAAGAATAGTAGAACAGCTGTGGGAATCAAGGGAGCTCGTGGCAATTTTAGTAAAGGATTCTCAAAGGGTCCCGTCAGTAGGAACCAATCCAGAAATCAACTCAGATTTAAGCCACCTAATGACTCCAAAAATAGTGAACCATTGGGCAAAGTTGATAATGAGGGGATAGCCAGGCCGCTAGTGCAGTGTTGGGGTTGTGGTAGACCACACTATATTAAGAACTGCCCTCATCGAAAAGGTAGTGATCGGGGTGTCCCAGGTTTATGAAGCCTCAATAGTGGGAGACGTGGCTCGGTCTCTCCAAGAATAAATGCAACTCTCGAAGACCGACAATCTGATTATCAGCCAACAATGATAGAGTTCGAAGGTAAGATCTTTGATCGAACTGTTTCTGTTTTAGTTGACCCAGGCGCTACATTGAGTTATGTTAGTCCCAAGATTGTGGAAAACTGTAAATTGCAACCTGCTAAATTTAAAAATCCATGGCTAGTCCAGCTTGCCACTGGGGCTAAAGGCAGGTGCTAGCCAAGGTTAGCAACTGCCCATTGAAGATCGTTGGTCAAACAGTGACTACAGAATTGAATGTACTTCCTCTCGGATCATATGATGTACTAATCGGAATGGACTAGTTGGAGAAGCGGTGGTCCATAATAGATTGCAAAACAAAAACAATATCCTATCAGGATGAACTGGGGAATAAACAAGAAATTCATGGTATTCTTAAGCCTGTGCAGGTTCGGCCAATTACTGCTTTGCAATTGGCTAAATGCATCAGGAAAAAGTGTCAAATATATGCAGTTCAAGTAGGACTCGCCAGTTCAAAGGATAAAGAGAGCACCTTGGAAGGTATACCGGTGGTGCATGAATTTACGGATGTGTTTCCCGAAGAAATACCAGGGCTACCACCTAAAAGAAAATTGGATTTCACAATAGAACTAGTACCCGGTGCAGCCTCGGTGTCCCGAGCACCATACCGGATGAGTGTACCGTAATTAACATAATTAAAGATGCAATTACAGGAGCTATTGGACAAAAAGTACATTCTTCCTAGTGTATCACCATGGGGAGCCCCTGTATTGTTTGTCAGAAAAAAGGACGGAACTTTCCGTATGTGCATAGATTATCGGCAGCTGAATAAATTAACAGTCAAGAATAAATACCCACTGCCCCGCATTGACGAACTATTTGATCAAGTGAAAGGTGCCGCGGTATTCTCAAAGATTGATTTAAGATCCGGGTACCACCAAATCATAATTAAGGAAGAGGATATAGCCAAAATTGCTTTTCGAACTCGTTACGAACATTATGAGTTTGTCGTGCTGCCATTTGGGCTGACCAATGCACCTGCAACATTTATGTGTTTGATGAATAGTGTATTTCACAAGTATTTGGATAAGTTCGTGATAATTTTTATTGATGACATACTAATATATTCCCAGAATATTAAAGAACATGAAGAGCATCTTAGGCTTGTGCTGCAAACACTCCAGGAACATCAGCTGTACGCTATGTATAGCAAATGCGATTTTTATAAGGAAGAGATCCAGTATCTGGGACATATCATAACTAGGGAAGGCATTGCAGTGGACCCCGAAACAATCAGAACTATAATGGAATGGCCAATACCAAAAGACGTGGCAGATATAAGGTCGTTCATGGGATTGGCAGGATATTATAGACGATTCGTGGAAGGATTTTCATGGGTTGCCTACCCCATCACGTCCTTACAAAAAAAGGGAAGAACTTTTAAATGGACTACAGAATGTTTGCGAAGTTTTGAACACCTTAAACATTTCCTCACAACTGCCCTAGTGTTGAGAATTGCAGATCCGGAAAAGGATTATGTGGTCTGCACTGATGCAAGTAAAGAAGGTGTAGGAGGGGTGTTAATGCAGGAAGGAAAAGTGATCGCGTACAAATCCAGGAAGTTGAAAGAACATGAACAGAAGTATTCGGCATATGACTTAGAATTAACTGTTGTCGTGCATGCATTAAAGATGTGGTGTCATTACCTCTTAGGAAAAAAATTCTTGTTGATGACAGATCATCACAGCTTGACCAACCACTTTAACCAATCCACTTTAAATGCAAGGCAAGCTCAGTGGGTGGACTTTTTGAGTGGATTCGACTTTGAGATCAAGCACCTGAAAGGAAAAGAAAATCGGGTGGCTGATGCTTTAAGCCGGAAAATGGATTGCCTTTATGAAATTGCCACTAGTAAAGGATGGTCTACCCTCCATGAAGAAATCGAGCAAGCTGCTGAACAAGACCGGGAGTACCAGCAAAAGAAACAGTAAGCACAAAATTTGACCAGTCACATAAGGCAACAGGGTTATGAGCTAAATGCTACGGGTATATTATATTACAAAAAAATAATATACATACCCAATCACGTTGAAGTCAAGAAAAGGATCTTGGATGAGTATCATAGAAGTCCCTATGCAGGACACCCGGGTTACCAAAATCTCATTACCGCCCTTCGGAAAGAATGTTATTGGCCTGGGATGAAAAAATATGTAACGGACTATCTAGCGCGATGTATAGAATGTCAGCAGGTTAAGGCCGAACATCAGCACCCTGCAGGATTATTGCAGCCCTTACCTGTACCTGAATGGAAATGGAAGTTATTACTATGGATTTTATCATTGGGTTACCTAAATCCAAGAAGAGTAATGACTCCATCATGGTTGTGGTGGACAAACTCAGTAAATCGGCTCACTTCATACCAGTACAGTCTACATACAGGGCAGTGCAAATAGAAAATATTTTTATGCAGAATATTTTTAAGCTCCATGGTTTACCCAAAACCATAATATCTGATCGTGATGTTAAGTTCACATCAGCTTTTTGGAGAACCCTATTCGAGGGTTTGGGAACTCAACTAAACTCCAGTACCGCTTATCATCCGCAAACCGATGGACAAACAGAGCGGGTAAACCAAGTGGTGGAAGATATGCTGAGATCTTATGTGATGCAGTAACCAAGTCGATGGGAAGAATATTTACATATAGTAGAGTTCGCATATAACAATGGTTATCATGCATCCTTACAGATGAGTCCATTTGAAGTACTCTACGGACGGAAGTGTCGTACACCATCCAGTTGGGGTGGGCCTAAAGACAAACTTGTGTTGGGACCTGAAATGCTAAAGGAAATGGAAGAAATGGTTAAAAGAGTGCGGGCCAACTTGAAATTGGCTCAAGAGAGACAAAAAAGTTACACGGATCAGAAAAGGAATTTCAAGGAATTTCAAGTAGGAGAGCATGTATATGTAAGAATTCGGGCAAAGAAAAGCACTTTGCAATGGAGCGGTTGCGCCAAATTAGCACCCCGCTTTTGTGGACCCTTCCAGATTCTGGCAAGGATTGGACCAGTGGCTTACCAACTAGCCCTACCCAGCCACATTAGAGTCCACAATGTCTTCCATGTATCAGTATTAAAGAAATATATCTATGACACTAAATTGGAAAGACATTCAGGTAAAGAATGTGCCTTAAATAGCACAAAATAAATCAGTCGTTAAGAATAAAACTGATCAAAATATTGTGTGTTTCAGGTGGAACCAAAAGGAGAATTTCTGGTCGAACTAGTGAGCATATTAGATCGGAGAAGGGTCGTGCCGCGGAAACGAGCCATCATCCAGGTTAAAGTGCAGTGGCAGCACTTCGGACCGAATGAAGCCACCTGGGAGGATGAGCAGAATATGAAAGAAGCTTATCCTGAACTATTTTTGGGTGAACAACATTGGGACGATGTTGAATTTCAGAAGGGGGAGATGTAACGGCCCTGGTAAAATCGATAATGTTCTAAAGTAAAAGACAATAAATTTAGTTAGTAACTATGATTATGTTGGTAGAATTGAGTAACTATGATGGTTATAACTGTTTAACTAATCATGTTAATTAAATTGCTGGTTGATTTCATTTGAATATGGTTGCAAGAGAGCAACTGGAAATGGACATAGTTTTCCTTATGAGAGAAGGATTTATAAAAATGCATTTAATAATAAAATATGACATCTGTCAAAAGAAGAGGGAAAAACCTAACTACTTCTGGAGACGGTTGAGACTCCCACAAAAGGGAGGTTGCTATCTCTGGTGAGGACCAGATAGCAAGGCAGACGGAAAAAGATAATTGTTCTTGGGAGTAAGAGAAAATCGCTACGTCTGGTGAGGATCAGATAGCGCTTGTTGAGAGGTTGAAGCCTCCCTGAAACCACTACGTCTGGTGAGGATCAGATAGCGCTTGTTGAGAGGTTGAAGCCTCCCTGAAACCGCTACATCTGGTAAGGACCAGATAGCGTAACTATGATAATAACAGAGGACTTGCAGACAGCATAAGTCTTGCAAGAGTGCTTGGGGGTGGAAGGTCGAGGAGGACCCTCCTAAGGTCGAGTGGAAGACAAGCGCACTAAGAGGTTTGCCTCTATCCAGGTATGGAATAGTTGAGATTTCGATAGACTGAATATGCTAAATGATAAACAAGTTCATAACAGCTAGAGTATGAAATAGTTGTGATTTTGATAAACTGTATATGCTATAATTATGAACAATTTCGTAACAGTTAGAGTACGAAATAAATGGGATTTCGACAGACTGTATATGCTATAAAATAAATCAGTCATAACAGTTAAAGAAAAACAGTGTTAGAAATCTCAGAGAAAATAACTGAAATAATACAAATCATAACAGCATAAAAATGGAAAGATTTTGTTTGCATTAACTGGAACCTGTGCAAAGATATAAACGAAGAAATAATACTTCAGGAATTACCATAGCTTCCTAAAAACTATTCCGTAGTGAAATTACAGATGAATAAAATAGACTTA
>APFE030973199.1:63285-78307 GCA_000404065.3 Pinus taeda
TTTTAATAATATTTTAATTTATTTATTTTAAATTTTATTGATTTATTAATTTTCCTTTTTATTATTACCATGTAATGACTGTACTTCACTTTGAGATTATATTTCACCATTCACATGTACAACTCTATCTTTGATGATGTGAAGTTACATCTGGTAAAGCTATGGATGGTTCGACAGAACTTGAGTTCAGCCGGAAATAACTAATGCATAATAAAAAGATAAATACAAGATAACTTCAATGAATATTAATATCAGACAAAAAAAAATAAAAATTAAACCACTCCTTTCAACCTACTGTCATACAAGAAGAATTGATCGGATGACAAACACCACAGACCAATATGACTTTTTCACAGAGTTGAAACTCTAATCACCCATAAGTGGAAATACTGGTATTGGAATGCCTTTTCAAGTCGGTAGGATGATGCTAGGCTCGGGAATGAGCGCAGTGCAACACAAATAAATCCAAATATCAATGTAATACAAAGATCACAGGTATGCGTGTGGCCCATTCAATGTGTATGTGTGTGGCCGATTTATAAGAGATGACTTTTGATCCTCATTAAATATTATTTGATTTCACATTTATTTTGCAATGTGGCCATGCATAAGACAGTTGAAAGGGTGATAGAAACAAAGGTTTTATGCTTAGACAGTTGAAAGGGTGATGAAGCAAAGGTTTTAAAAGCTTGTATAATGAATTAAATTTTTAAAATTATTTTGAAAGGGATTTGATGAATATTAGTTATTTAAGATCGTTAATTAGTAAGTTTTGTTGTTATATATAATATAAAGTATATTTTGGTGTGATATTTTTTTGGAAATTTCACGTTTGATTTTTACGGCACAACCACTTTGTGTTTTCTCTGCTTTCAATGTGTGTAAATTTGTTTGAGTTTTAACTTTGTCTTAATTGCACAAGTTATGCTGTGAATTAATCTCTATGACTATTTCGTAAAAGAAATTCTTCATCCTATACTTTCACATGGTATCAAAGCTGGTGTAAAAGTTTATTAGTGCATATTGTGTAAAAGTTTATTAGTGCATATTGTTTGGAGCATATTTATTAGCAAAAAAAGTTTATTAGTTAAGATGTGGCAACATCAAATAGAAGCTTGATTAATCCTCAAACACTTTAGTTAATGAAAAAAATGACTATTATTTGGCTATTACAATGAATATTTTGTTTTCTTCTAAAGATATTTAAGATTTGGTGGAGAATGGGTTCCAAGAACTAGCAATACAGCAACATACAAAGCTTTGACACAAGCAAAAAATGATTTATTGAGGGTTAACAAGAAGAAGGATTAAAAAGCTCTCTTATACTTTTTCCAGGCAGTTCATAAAAATATTTTTCCAAGGATTGCAGTAGCAACAAAGTCCAAACAAGCATGGGATATCCTCCAGAGGGTTTACCAAAGAATGGAAAAAGTGAAGACAGCAAAGCTATGAATGATAAGAAGTAATTTTGAAGTAATTTGTATGAAATATTATGAGAATATAGACTCATTTTTTAGACAAGTATTTGGATTGGTTACTCAAATCAGGGCTCATGGTGAGACACTTGAGGAAAGGAGAATAGTTGAAAATTTTTTAGAATTTTGCTAGCAATATTTGATGCCATTTCCATGGCCATAGAAGGGAGAAAAGATCTCTCACAATTTTCAGTAGATGAGCTCCATGCATCATTGATTTCTTGTGAACATAGATTGAATAGAGCAACAAAATCTTCATTGGAACATGCCTTTAAGTCACATGTTTCAATTGGTCAGCCCAGAGGCAAAGGAAGATCAAATGCTAGAGGAAGAGGAACAAGCCCACAGAGAGGTGGAAGAGGAAACCCTTCAAGCTCAAGTGGAAGGAAAGGGCAGCAATCAAAATCCAGGTCACGGCCCAAGCCAAAATCATGCACAAGGTTAAAGGTATGATAAATCTCAAGTTCAATGTCACTATTGTAAGAAGTATGGTCACTAAGCAAATGAATGTAGAAAGAAGCAACATGATATAAGTAACGAACCAAGTGCAAATTTCATAAAGGAAAATTAGAACCAAGATAACATGCTTTTAGCTTGTAATGTAGTACAAGAAAAAAAAGGATGTGTGGTTTCTAGATTCAAGGTGCAGCAATCACATGACAGGGAACATAGAAATGTTTTCCAATTTAGATGTAAGTGTGAAATCTGATGTGACCTGAGGGACTAATAACAAAGCCTTTTTCAATGGTAAAGGAAGAGCCAACATTCTAAAAATGAAGGGGGAGAAGTATATTTCAAATATTTACTTTGTCATTGGTTTGAAGCATAACCTCATAAGAATTAAACAACTCATGCAAAAGGGATACAATGTTGTTTTGAAAAATGGAGAGTGCACAATCTTGGATAAGTCTTGGAGCAAACACTTGATTGAAAAAGTTCAGATGAAAATCAATAGAACATTTCCCTTAAAGATAAAACAAAATTTAAAGGAAGAAGGTGTGCAAGAACAACTATTAATGAATTCACAAGAGGATGAAAGAAAAGTTGCAGTTGTCACACAAATAAACTTTCAAGCATAGGTCAAAGATGAAAACTAATTATGGCATTTGAGATTTGGTCATCTTAATTTTGGAGTTTTGAATTTACTGCATAGGAAAGGCATGGTGAATGGATTGCTACTTCTAGAAAAATCGGATAGCCTATGTTAAGGATGCATCTTGGGAAAACAACATAGATAACCATTTCCAGCAAGAATGTGAATAAGGCAAAATGCACCCTTGGAGATTGTCCATTCAGATATATGTGGACCAATGCAGACACCATCAATTAGTGGAAGCTATTATTTATTGACTTTCATAAATGACTACACCAGGAAGACATAGGTCTACTTCTTAAGGCAAAAAAGTGAAGTGTTTGAGTGGTTCCACAAATACAAAGCTTTGTTGAGAAGAAAATTGAACACTACATCAAGGTTTTGAGGACTAAAAGAAGTGGCAAATACATCTCAAATGACTTTGTATGTTTTTGTAGGGAGCATGGAATTCATAAACAAATTACAACAATGTATACATCTTAGCAAAAGGGTGTTGCAGAAAGGAAAAATAGGACCTTTATGGAAATGGGAAGGAGGATGTTGAAGGAAAATAATTTACCAAATGACTATTGGGTTGAAGTTGTTGCTTGCACAACATATAGCATAAATATATTTCCAAACAAAAGTGTCAAGAATATGGTTCTTGAAGAGACATAGAGTGGAAGAAAGCTTACTGTCACTCACATGAGAGTGTTTGGGTTGTGGCATATGCAACATGTCCCAGATGAATTAAGGAAGAAGTTGGATAAAGAGGGGGGAAAATGCATATTTGTTGGATATAGTGATTAATCCAAGGCATCCAAGCTCTACAATCCATGAACCAAGAAGGTCATAATTAGCGAAGATGCGCAGTTGATATAAAAGGAAGCATGGGATGGAATTTTGGAGAAGAAAATCTACGTGAAACCATGCATATGATACAAAGACAAAGAGGAATTGACTGCGACAAGTAATTCCTCAATGATGACTCCTCCTACTCCTATTCAAGATCAACAAAACAATCATAATGTGACATTGTTAGGAAATAATAGGGCTATGTTGTGCAGTCAAGTAAATACTTCCCCAAGTACATCGGAGAGACCCACAATGTCATCTACTTAAGTAGCATCAAGTTACATGTCAATCCCAACTTCCATAAGCATAAGGAGAAAAAAAATCAGAAACTTAAGTGAAATTTATGAGCAAATTGAAGTTGATAGTAGTGTAGCTTTGAATTCCTTATTTGCATTATTTTGTCATGTAAAAGACCCAATCTATTTTGAGGATGTAATCAAAGAAGAAAATGGGTAGCGACAATGGATGAAGAAATAGGATCAATAGAAAAGAATGACACATGGGAGTTAGTGGACCTTCAAAGAGGAAAATAAGTCATTAGAGTGAAGTGGGTCTATAAGAACAAGGGAAATGTTGAAGGAAATATTCAAAGGCATAAAGTAAGACTAGTTGTCAAAAGATACAAGTAGTAGCATCAAAGAGATTATGTGGAGATGTTTGTGCAAGTCTCGAGGATAGAGACAATGTGGACATTGTTGTCAATTTTCATGCAACATAGATGGTAAGTGTATCAAATGGATGTGAAGATAGCGTTCTTGAATGAAGTACTTTAAGAGGAAGTATATGTTTCGAAACCACCTGGTTATGAGGTAGAAGGCCAACAAGACAATGTGTATAGGTTGAAAAGGGATTTTAATGGGCTAAAGCAAGAACCGCGTGCATGGTATAGCGCAATAGACACTTATTTTATGGACAATGGCTTTGGCAAGTGTGACGGTGACCCTACTCTCTATATCAAAGAGAGGGGCAGTAAAATTCTTATTGTTGTTTCATATGTAGATGATTTGATTTCTAAAGGGAGTAATGATTTACTCATTACTCATTTCAAAAAAGTCACGAATAGTGAGTTTGAAATGACAAACTTGGGGTTTTTAAGGTATTTTTTGGGCATAGAGTGAAGGAAACAAAAAATAGTATTTTTATTTCTCATGCAAAATATGTAGCAGACTCTTTTGGAGGTTTAATATGCAGAACAACAAGCACGCAACAACTCCAACTATCATGGGTTTGAAGTTTAGTAAAGAAGATTGCAGCAAGAATGTCAATCCAACATTATACAAAAGTATGGTGGGAAGCTTGATCCATTTGAAAACAACTAGGGCTGATACAATGTGTAGTGAGCTTGGTGTCAAGGTTCATGGAGACACCCAAGGAGACGCATTGGCGATCAGCCAAAATAATTTTAAGGTACCAATGGGATAGAGGAATATGGTATTTTGTACACCTGATCAAATGATTTTAGGCTGGTTGGTTACACTAGCAGTGATTGGCAGGAAGTGTTGATGATAGAAAGAACATGTAAGGATATGCTTTTCATTTGGGTTTAGGAGCCACTTCATGGTCCTCCAAGAAGCAGTTGATAATGTCATTATCAACAAAAAGAAGTTGAATATGTCTCCAAAACAAAAACAATGTGTCAAGCAATTTGGATGAGAATAATGTTAAGAGATTTATGGCATGAACAAGAAGCAACAACAACTATTTATTGCAACAACAATTTTGAAATTGCACTATCAAAGAATTATGTTTTTCACAAGAGGAGCAAGCACATTGATGCTAAATATCATTTTACTAGAGAATTGATTAGCAATGATCAAATTGTGTTGCAACACTGTAGGTCACTGGAATAATTTGCAGACATCTTCAGAAATATCTTCAGAAATCCATTGGCACGTGAAAATTTTGTTATCTAAGAGACTATTTAGGAATTGTAAATGGTGGTAGTTGTGATTAAGGGGGAGTGTTGGAAAATTGCTCCCATCCACATTAAATAAAGTAGCAACAACCATACTAATGGTGCACTAGAAAATTAAGCAAGTAGATTTGGTTGATTTTTTGTTTGCACGCTAAAAAAACATAGATTAAATGAAGTTTTGAAGAGAGAACAAACTTCCCATTATGATCACTTATAGACCAAACATTTATTCCATTAGTTATGTACTCCTCAACATTGAATTTTTTATTTTTTGTAAAATAATCCCACCTATGTTAATACTTTGACTTTTTCAGTAGGAAAAAAAGCAAGATTTTGATTTTTCCCGTACGAAAAAAAGCAAGATTTTGATTTTTCCAGTACGAAAAAAGCAAGATTTTGTATTAGGTTAATACTTTGACTTGGCCATGTATTAAAATATATAAAAAAAAAATGTATGTTTAAATATACCAGATGTAGAAGTCTTTTGTTAAGTAGCATTGACGTGTAGAGAGAAAAATGGGGGAGCGAATTTTAGTGGGCCCTTAAAACAATTTGTTAAGCAGCAAAGGTGAGTACGAGGAGTGAAGTGTCTTAAGAAAAATTGGGGAGCGGATTTTGGTGGGCTCTTAAAACAATTTGTTAAGTAGCAGAGGTGAGTATGAGAAGCGAAGTGTAGAAAGAAAAATTGGGGAGCCAATTTTGGTGGTCGCATAAAACAATTTGTTACTGTGTTTTATCTTTAAGAAATAAAGATTAAAGCTGTATTAAATTCTTAATTTTACTGGGTGAAAGAGTTGTATCCTCCATTTTTCATGTGAATGTATTTTCTTTTTGTGTTTTCAAATCATAACTTAAAGTATATTTTGATGTGATGCCCGGTTGATTTTTACCGCACAACCATTATATTTTTGTTGCTCTCAATGTGTGTAATTTTGTTTGAGTTTTAACTCTCTAATAGTACTGCAAGTCACGTGTGAATTAATCTCCGCGACTCTTGCGTGAAAGAAATCCGTCGGCCTCGATTTTCAATTTACATCGATTCAAACTCTGCTTTTTAGAACAAAAAATGTGAATTTTCCGTAATTGTGAATGCTTGAAACATCAATATCAAATATAATAACTGAAAATTCTTCACACTAGTATTAATTACAATTGTTTTAGTGTATATTTTGTTGGATTCGAATAAATCAATATCTAATATAATCACTGAAAATCCTTCACACTTCTATTAATTACAATTGCTTTAGTGTATATTTTGTTTGATTCGAATAAATCAATATCTAATATAATAACTGAAAATTCTTCACACTTCTATTAATTACAATTGCTTTAGTGTATATTTTCTTGGATTCAAATAAATCAATATCTAATATAATAACTGAAAATTCTTCAGACTTCTATTAATTGAAATTGCTTTAGTGTATATTTTGTTGGATTCGAATAAATCAATATCTAATATAATAACTGAAAATTCTTCACACTTCTATTAATTACAATTGCTTTAATGTATATTTTATTGGATAAATGCGGCTCAAGTATTGACTTGGGGCGCTGACGGTATTAATCTATGTTTCCAATTCCAGAAGGAAAACGGTGGACTTCTATTTTCTTCAATGACATTTTTTTAAATAAAAAGACTTTTTTTGGCACTGCAGGTCAGTGGGGGCATAAGAAGACGTTTTTTTGCACGGCAGGTCACTGGGGGGCATTTGACTGGAAATTCCTTTTTAATATCGTTTTTTTATTTAATTAAAAAGAATCCGACTTGACTAAGAATATTCTTTAATATCGTGTTTTTATTTGATTAAAAAATTCCCTTTTTCCGCTTTAAAGATTATTGGAGGCGGCATTTCATTTAACAACTGTACGTATGCAATGATAGACACTGGAGTATAGCTTCTAACAACTGTTCGTATGCAATGATAGACACTGGAGTATAGCTTCTAAATTTCGACTTAGTCATGAACGCAGAAAGAATCGGGATTTCCAACCAATTCTCCTCATAGGAATCGAAACCTCTTATTAAACGCAAATTTTTACCTTTGCGATTCTCCTATTTGAAAAAAGTATTTCGTTAAGGCGTTGTATTTGATTTGAAGTTTGTGGACGGTCCTTTTAAGGGATAAATGTATTCAACATTTGAATTTATCTCATTTGTAAATTTAGAGTATTTAAAAGAAATAAATTAATAATTAATTGTTAATTCATATAGATTAAATATGTAAATTTAAAATGAAAGTAAGGTTCACTTAATTTTATATTTATTCAAATTTTAAAGTTACTATTTATACTAGTGCTATATAGTAGCCAGTTTTTGAGAATTCATTAAATTAGATAGAAAAAATTGTACATATTAATAATAATTAATTAAGTGTTCAAACATGGTCGATTAGAAAAATAAACATATATTGAGGGTGTAAGGTTATCTATATTAACATGGATTATATAACATGGATTGGATTTGAACTCTAATATAATTATACCTTATTCGAAGAGATAATTTACATAATTCTCTTTTATATAATATTCATGTTAATATTTTTAAAATGCTGATATATATTTTCATATTTTAGAAAATATTTAATGCTACCAAATTTAAATATACTATATATTATTTATATATTATATATATATATTTACCTATAACATAAAAATATAATTATTTATATTAAATATATTTGAAGTATTTTTTTTTTAAATGGTAATAACGAGAAACGACAAACTTCAATCTCGCGTTGTGCTTTTTATTTGATCACCCAAAACACTTTTTATAAATATTGATGTTTTGGAAAATGGAGAGAGAAAAAAACTTATTTGTCCTATCCCTTCATAAGCGCTTGAATGCCTACATCCATTACAGCAACAAGTTTTGGGACGGATCATAAATACAACTTTTTAGGAAATCTAGTATTGTCAATTTTCATTTTCATAAATAACTCTGCAAATCACTGAATGAAAACCAATTCAGCAAAACCATTTGAGCAAAGACATCGAATCGACGCTAACAATGGAGTTTGGCTTCTTCGATTCCCTTACGTGGGATTACAGAAACTTGCAAACTAATGTGAGGCGTTAGACTTTGGAAAGAATGTTAGCAGATGAGCTACCTCGTGCATTGTGGGTTTGCGGGCACTCTGTTTTTTTGTACAGAGCAAGGCCACGAAGAATACATTCATGGCTTCCTCCATGGGAACATTGCTAAGCCTTGGATCTATAATCTTCCGAACTTCTTCTTTGGCGGATTTCGTTGTCTTCTTCAACCACCCTGCGAGATTCATACCCTCTTCAAATTCGCAAGCGCCTACTGACTTTTTCCCGGTAACAAGTTCAAGCAGAACAACACCAAGCTGTACACATCGCTTTTCTCGTCCACTTTCAAAATGTATACGTACTCTGGTTCAATCAATATTATTTAGTTTGAATGGCAAAGGAAATGTCAATGTTGAAATTAATAATTAAAAAGCCTTCCCCAGTAGATGTAAACTAAACCAGAAACTAAAAATGCAACACTAGTTTACCTGGAGCTATGTACCCAAAGGTGCCTGCAACGGAAGACCTGCATTCTGAAGCGCCAGAATGTTGCAGGAACTTGGCTAGCCCAAAATCTGCAACATGCGTGTTGAAATGATAATTTCAGCTGCAGCTACAATTGAACAGCGACCGCAAACTTTCCAGAAAACCGCCAGTTTTCCCGCACGGCCTTTCACTGAACGATGGTATTTCTCCGGAGGCAGCGATCACACCCACTGTCTGACACATGACGTGAGCAGTTTTCCAAAACAACTTTTCTCGGCGCGTAAAGTTCAGCAGAAAGGGATATACATTTTGGAGCAAGGATCGACGCCGCACCCATGGCTGCCTATGCAACCCTAGGTTTCAATCCTCAAAATGTCGGAAAGGGCAGTCCATGCCGGGAGGTTTCAATGCATGGTGCTCAGGTCTGCACTCTGCCCCTTCACACGCCCATACCTGCAAAGCATCTCGACTTTGGAGGTCGGGGGTTTTTGAACCACGGAATATTCAAAGATATTGAAGCGTTCATGCTCATTGCAGATCAGGCCAGGGACAGCCACCTCCAGAATCGCGTAGAAAGGCCGGATTCGCTGAGCAGTATCAAAATGGGAGAAAAGGGCAATTAAGGAAAAAGCGTGCGATGCATGGGAACCGCTCCGCCCCCTTTCTCCTGCGACACACAGGGCCGATTTCATTTTCCGAAGCAACGAGCCAAAGATTCAGCCATGGATAATTTTCTCCACCTCATCCCTTTTCTGTGGCTGGAATGCTCCAGATCTCATATTGGTCGTAAGAAAGCAGCGCACCTGCTTCTCGTTTTTGCCGGATTTGCATGCAGACGTATTAAATTTAGCAGCACACATCCACTGTGCTCCTCGTCCAACTTTAGTCAATGCTCCAAGACCGGCGAATCTGATTTGTTGGAAGCAGGTTCCTCCATTGAACCAGCTAGATCTGTCTGAAGAGACACATGCATTTCAGATCCAAATCAAACTATTGAGCAAGACAATGATGCAGTGGGTTCGCGCAACAGATCTTGTGTAGGATCTTCTGCAAAAACTTGAACGCCGGCTGAGGATCCCCTCCTCTTATCTCAGATTGCTATATCAGGGTAAGCAACTTATGAATCACCTTCCTCTCTCCTTCTACAACATTCATAAGGACGCTCTTATTGGGGTTTCTTCTCGGTTAAGAGGGGGTTCTTTTGGGCAGACTTCCTCTGCCCCTTCTTTCTCTTATAAAGATGCAGCTTGCAAAGACGATGCCCAACCTCAGACCTCTTCGAAAGCAGCCCAACCAAATGGGGTTCCAAAACCGTTTCTGGTAGACAAATCAGAGAAAATTCCTTCCATCAATTGCTCTCATCCTGAGATTGAAAATCGCTACCAAATATTTGCAGAATCCACACTCATTTGCAGATTTAATGGGCTTTGGCCTCGCACAGCAGATCTATATCAATGGATCCATACCTCTTGGACTAAAAAAAGCAAGATCTACTTATGTTCAAAAGGATTCTTCATTGTGGTTTTTGACTCAAATGAAGATTACCAGAAGGCCTTAACGGGAGGCCCTTGGTTCTGGGGTTCAGCTGCGCTTTTTCTCACCCCTTGGTTTCCAGACTTTGACCCTTCTACAGCCATCATCACCAAGATTCCCATTTGGGTCAGGCTCCCAAATCTTCCGGCACATCTATGGCATTTCTCTGTCTTCCTAGCCATTGGAAACACTTTGGGACGCTACCTGGCTACAGATACTTCAAGAAAGGAAAATGGTCTCTACACCTATGGCAGACTGTGTGCAAAAATAGATATCAGCGAAGGACTACCGGATCAGATCAATCTCAAGATTGGAGATTTCCACTGGACTCAAACCTTGGATTACGAGAATACAACCTTCCGTTGCCATCATTGTCATCAAGAGGGACACCTCCAGAGTACTTGCTCCCAGTTCCTCGACAAAAAGAAGAATCTAAAACGCAAACCCAAATCCAAGCGCTGGAATCCTTGTGAGCCACCCCGTCATATGGACGATTCAGATTTCTCTAGCTCGGATGAGGAGGAAACTGTAGCAGATGTGCAGAATGAAGAGACTCCGATGGACGCTCCCTCAATCGATCCGGCAGTCCCCTCTGACCCTCAGATTTCTCAGAAACGTACTCATTTGTCTTTGTCCTCAGACTCTGATAAGGATATTCCGCCGCAAGTGAAGAATAGTCTACAACTTGTTATGGCTCAGCAAACTCCACTGAGTGGGTCAAAGTAAGCAAGGAAAAAGGAAAAAAATGTCGTGTGACAGGAACTGAACCCTCGGGGTAGTTTTGTCTGCTTAGTTATTTCTTTTTGTATTCACGTGTTTTCTATGGCCATCCCTTAATTGTCTCTAAGGATCGAGGTAGAGAGCCTATCTCCTTTGGCTCCCTCGCTTTTTGCTTCGCTTGCATGCAAGCTTGATTGTACTATACTTTTCCTTTCTTAATAGAATTAGTCTTTATACAGAAAAAACAAAGTTCAGCAGAAAGGGCCATGCGATATCGTCTGTTAGCCATCCAATTGAATCAACGGTTGATGTACAGGCCTGCACCATAAAACCATAAATTGCGTAACGTGAAGTGAAAGTTTTCATTGACGGCCAAGTTATCGGTAAAGCAATTAATGAAAAATTTACTGTGGTCGTAGAATGTAGGTGAAAGATTTTAATTTTATTGTTTTTTTATTATTCACCGGAGTAAGATACAAGTAAAATGATTGTAATTTTTTTGTTGTTGTTTTGTTGAGAAACTAAAAGGGAATGCGCAACAGCGCGAAAGTCATGTTTCTTTGTTGTTGAATATGCAAGTAAGACGCAGCATCGCGTGAGTAAAAATTACACAACAATGTAAACATATACAACAGAGATAGAGTGAATTTTCAAGGCAGAGACACAGTAATTTTCAGGAGAGACAGTGAAGTTTTTTTTTGGAACTGGGACTGAAGTGTTCTTGTGTTGAAATCCCTTTGTGAGAGGAAGATCTTTTTTGTAACAATCAGTATTGTAAATGAATACAAGTTTTATTTGTGTGTAAAACTTTGTTCTCCCAAACAATTTTTAGTTTCTTTGTGTTAAAAAAGAAAGCATTATTCTCTGTTCATTTTGTTCTAGAATTATCAGAAATTCCCAACATGGTATCGGAGCTTGTCCAGGCTCTTTGAAGGTGTCAAAGAAGCTAAAGGAATGATTTCTTGCTGCAGTAGCTTCTCCAGCAGAGTGAAGACTCAGTCAAGAAAGAATCCAAGGTATTTCTCAAGATAGTTTTTTGTGTTACTGTTGAGGACAGAGAGTTATTTTAAATACACAGGCAAGTATTTTGAAGCATAGTTAAGAGTGCAAGAATGGTTGGAGCCAGCACTAGCATGGGTATCTATAATACTCAGCTCCCACAATTTAATGAGAAAAACTATGACTATTGGGCAATAACTATGAGAGCTTTGTTTGCTTCCCAAGACTTATGGGAATTTGTTGATGATGGGTTTGAAGAACCAGCAGATGAAGATGAGTTTAATAATTTGACTCAGGCAGAGAAAGAACTGTTGAAGAGCAATAAGAAGAAGGATTCTAAAGCCCTTTACTTTTTGTATCAAGCAGTGCATGAGAGTGTGTTTCCAAGGATAGCAGCAGCCAAGAGATCCAAAGAAGCATGGCAAACTCTCAAGATAGCCTATCAAGGCATGGAGAAAGTGAAGACAACAAAACTACAGTTATTGAGGAGAGATTTTGAGACTCTCTGCATGAAGGAGTCACATAATATTGACTCATTCTTCACACATGTGATTGGTCTGGTCACACAGATAAGGTCTCATGGAGAGATTCTTGAAGAAAGGAGGATTGTGGAGAAACTATTGAGGATCTTACCCTCAAGGTTCAATGTGATTGTCACCACCATAGAAGAGACAAAGGATCTCACAAACGTCTCAGTTGATGAACTATATGCATCACTGATGACACATGAGCAGAGATTGAGTAGAAATGAAAATTCATCGCTAGAGCATGCCTTTAAGACCCAAATGTTCTTTAGAAGAGGAAGAAGTCAAGGCAGAGGAAACAAGAGAGGAAGAGGCAGAAGCGAAAACAGAGGTGGAAGAAACAGTCCAGCAAATGCTTAAGAAAGAGGCAATGATCCAAATCAGAACTAAGGCCAAGGCAGTAGCCAACAAAGTGAACAACATCATGGTCAAGGACAAAGGTATGATAAATCCAATGTCCAATGTCATTATTGTAAAAAATATGGGCATTATGCAAATGAATGTAGGAATAAGCAGCATGATATGAATAATAGAACTAGTGCAAATTTCACGAGAGAAAATATTAGCCAAGATAATTTGTTTTTAGCCTATAATATAGCTAAAGCAAAGAGTGAAGATGTATGGTTTCTAGACTCCGGTTGCAGTAACCATATGACAGGAAACATAGCCTTGTTTTCTATGTTAGATTAGAGTGTGAAGTCACAAGTCACACTAGGGATGATAGTAAAGTTTCTGTTATGGGGAAAGGAGAAGTAAATGTCTTAACAAGGAAAGGTGAAAAGAAAAGCATAGCAGATGTTTATTATGTCCCTGGAATGAAATGTAACCTCTTAAGTATTTGACAACTTATTCAAAAGGGGTACAATGTTTTCTTTGTGAATGATGTATACACCATCATGGATAAAACACCCAGCAAACAATGTATTGTTGAAGTAAAGATGACAAGTAACAGGATGTTCCCTCTCAGAATGAAAGCAGATTTAAAAAATGGAGAAGAAATAGCAGCAGTGACAGAAGAGGCTTTCCAAAGCGAACCAAAAGATGAAAATTGGTTGTGGCACTTGAGATTTGGACATCTCAACTTTGGAGGTCTTAAGTTGTTGAATAGAAAAGGAATGGTAAGAGAATTACCATTGATAGAGAAACCAAACAGCCTTTGTGAAGGTTGTATCTTGGGGAAACAACACAGAGAAAGTTTTCCATCAGGGAAAAGCATAAGGGCAAAATCACCCTTAGAGATTGTCCACTCAGATTTATGTAGACCAATGCAAACTCCATCACTTGCAAGAAGCCACTATATACTAACATTTATTGATGATTTTGCTAGAAAAACTTGGGATTATTTCCTGAAGAACAAAAGTGAAGTGTTTGAAAGATTTTGCAATTTCAAAGAACTTGTAGAAAACCAAAGTGGGCTGCATATCAAAGTTTTAAGAACTGACAGAGGAGGTGAGTATATCTCCAAAGAATTTCTACGTTTTTATAGAGAAAATGGAATCCATAAGCAGTTTACCACTAGGTACACTCTGCAGCAAAATGGAGTTGCCAAAAGGAAGAATAGGACAATCATGGATATGACGAGGAGTATGTTAAAGGCAAAGCATTTGCCAAATGATTATTGTGCCGAAGCTGTACATTATGCAGCATACATTTTGAATAGATGCTCTACAAAAGCAGTCATGAACAGAATGTCGGAAGAAGCATGGAGTGGGACAAAGCAAGGAGTCACCCACATGAAAGTTTTTGGATGTGTGGCTTATGCACACATTCCAGATCAACTAAGGAAGAAGTTGGACAACAAAGGGGAGAAATGTATTTTCATTGGATACAGTGAGGAATCCAAAGCTTATAGGTTGTATAACCCATCCACCAAGAAGCTTATTTTGAGTAGATATGTTCAGTTCATTGAGGAGGAAGCTTGGGATGGAAGCATAGAGAAAACAATGAATGTTAACAAGTCTTTGTCACATGATGAAGATGATGAGGAGATAGCTGAAATACATCCCCAAACAGTAGCACCAACACAAGGGCAGCAAGAGACACCCTTGAGGAGAAATGAAAGTGATTTTCTAAGCACACCACAAGGAGGAAATTCAAGTGCTTCTTTAAGCACTTGCACACCAAATGAAAGAGGTAAGAAGTTCAGAAATTTAAGTGACATTAATGAACAAAAGGAAACAAATGAAGGTATGAACTCTATGTTTGCTTTATATTGTCATGTTGATGACCATGTTCATTTTGAAGAAGCAATTAAGGGTAGGAAATGGATAGAAGCTATGGATGAGGAGACCAATGCCATAGAAAGAAACAAGACATGGGATTTAGTTGAACTACCAAAAGGAAAAGAAGTCATTGGAGTTAAATGGGTCTACAAGACCAAGAGTAATGCTGAAGGAAAAATAGAAAGACACAA
>APFE030973199.1:78509-91948 GCA_000404065.3 Pinus taeda
CAAAGAAAAGGATGGTAAAATACTAATTGTTGTGTTATATGTTGATGATGTTATTTTCACAGGTAATGATGATTATCTTATTGAAAATTTCAAAACAGTCATGAAAGAAGAATTTGAAATGACTGACATGGGTTCACTGAGATACTTCTTAGAAATAGAAGTAGAACAAAATGGAAATGGGATTTTTATCTCACAAGCAAAATATGTTAATGAAGTGTTGGAAAGATTTAATATGCAGGAGAGCAAAGCAGCAATCACTCCCAAAGTGATGGCATTAAAACTCAGCAAAGAGGATAACAACAAGGATTTTGATCCTAGTTTGTACAAGAGCATAGTTGGCAGCCTCATGTATTTGACTGCAACTAGGCCGGATATAATGCATGCTGTTAGTTTAATTTCCAGATTCATGGAGAGGCCAAAAGAAGCACATTGGCAGGCAAAAAAAAGGATTATGAGGTATGTTAAAGGTACTAAAAGGTTTGGCATTTTATATACTGCTTCAAAATGTTCAGATTTAATTGGATACACTGATAGTGATTGAGCTGGAAGTGTAGATGATCGGAAAAGAACATCCGGTTATGTTTTTCACATGGGTTTAGGAGCCATTTCATGGGCTTCTAAAAAACAGCCTATTATAGCGTTGTCTACAGCAGAGACAGAATATGTGGCAGCTACAACAGCAGCGTGTCAAGCAATTTGGATGAGAAGGATGTTAAAGAGCTTATGCCAAGAGCAAGCAAAAGGAACTGTGATTTTTGTGATAATAGCTTAGCTATTGCATTATCCAAAAATTCTATGTTTCATAAGAGAAAGAAACACATTGACACAAAGTTTCATTACATCAGGGAATTGGTAAACAATGGAGAAATTGTTTTAGTACACTGCAGAACTCAGGAGCAGGTTGCAGATATTCTAACCAAACTATTAGGGCAGAAAAGTTTTGATTTTTTGAGGAAATGTCTGGGTATCACTGATAACCCAACAGTTGAAATTAAGGGGGAGTGTTGAAATGATAATTTCAACTGCAGCAGCAGTTGAACAACGACCTTAAACTTTCCAAAAAACCGCCAGTTTTCCCCGCACCACCTTTCACTGAACGATGGTATTTCTCCGGAGGCAGCGATCACACCCATCGACTAACACGTGGCATGAACAGTTTTCCAAAACAACTTTCCCCGACACGTAAAGTTCAGCAGAAAGGGCCGTGCGATATCATCTATCAGCCGTCTAATTGAATCAACGGTTGATGTATAGGCCTGCACCATACAACCATAAATTGCTTAACGTGAAGTGAAAGTTTTCATTGACGGCCAAGTTATCGGTAAAGAAATTAATGAAAAATTTACTGTGGTCGTATAATGTAGGTGAAAGATTTTAATTTTATTGTTCTTTTTATTATTCACGGGAGTAAGATACAAGTAAAATGATTGCAATTTTTTTTTGTTGTTTTGTTGAGAAACGAAAGGGGAATGCGGAGCCGCACGAAAGTCATTTTTCTTTGTTGTTGAATATGCAAGTAAGACGCAACAGCACGTGAGTAAAAATTACACAGTAGTGTAAACATATACAACAAAGACAAAGTGAATTTTCAAAGCAGAGACAACAATTTTCAGGAGAGACAGTGAAGTTTTTTTTGGAACTGAAACTGAAGTGTTCTTGTGTTGAAATCCCTCTGTGAGAGGAAGATCCTTTTTTTGTAACAGTCAGTATTGTAAATGAATACAATTTTTATTTGTGTGTAAAACTCTGTTCTCCCAAACAATTTTTAGTTTCTCTGTGTTAAGAAACAACGCATTATTCTCTGTTCATTTTGTTATGGAATTATTAGAAATTCCCAACAATGGGCTTCAAAGTTGGAATCCACAAGAATGTTGTTTGATTTCACATCACGATGGAGAATAAGCGGGTGACAATCATGGTGGAGATAGCATATCCCCTTGGTAGCTTCTACTGCAATTTTGTATCTCGTATGCCAATTCAAAGGTTCGCCACTTTCTCTTTGAAGTAGCTCACCCAAGCTTCCATTAGGCATGTATTCATACACCAGAAGATTAGTGTCATGGTTGGAGAAAAACACCAGCAATTCAACTATGTGCCAATGGCGGATTTCCCTAGAGTCTTGATCTCCGCAGAGAAACCATGATCATTTGAAGAACCCCTTCCAATCCCCACAAGTTTCTTCACTGCGACTTGTTCGCCACTGGGCATCATGCCTCTTTACACAACTCCTACTCCTCCTCTGGCGATGACATTCTCTTCCTTTATACATTCCAGGATGTTATCGCTTCCGAAGTTTAATTTTTGGAAGGCCACCATCTTCCAAGACCTAGTGTTTCCTTCTCTTTCGATAACCAACCCAATTGCTAACGCCAACAAGCAGATGAAAAGTTTGGGTGCTAACAGTCCTAACAGAAGTCCAAGCTTGATGTGTGCTCGGGCTGGGACCGACGATCCATTGACACGAGAGTTGCAAGTTCACAAGTGTTGTCCACATAAGAATGGATTATCTGCAAAAAAATCTTGCATTAAATTCGGAGAACAGACCCTTTGGAATAGGCCCCGGAAGGTTATTGGAAGAAAAATCAACAAAGCTCAAGTTAGGCATGTTCTAAAATTCTGTAGGGATGCTCTCATTCAAGTGATTTCTGGATACATTGAGAGAGTTTAGATTGGGCATCCTGGTCATTTCCACTGGGATGGGACCCTCGAACTTGTTCTGGCTAAGATCGATGCCTGTCAAAACACTACACTTGCTAATTTCCTTAGGAATCGTACCAGAAAACTTGTTTTTACTGATATCGATTGCAAAATTATTCCTCAGTTGGCCAATATCTGGTGGAAGATTACCTGTTAATTGATTTTCACTTATCAAAAGTGTCTGCAAAGAAGATAATTTACCGATAGATGAAGGAACAGAGCCATTCAACCCATTATTGGAAATTTTCATCAGCTTTAGCATGGACAATACATTATTGATTTCCTCTTGTATGTTCCCACTAAGATAATTGTTATGCAATTGGATCTTAGTCAGCCTAGGTAAATATAGCAAGCCTGCAGGTATCGAACCATTGAAATGATTTTACTCCAAGCGAGCATTAAGTAGAGAATTGCAGGTTCCCAAAGACTCGGGAATGGGGCTGACAAATAAATTATTGAATATCATCAACGACCGCAGTTTTCCACCCATGCATAGATTCAAAGGGATGGAACTAGTCAGTTTGTTGCAAGAAACATCCACTTCCAGTAGCTTTCCATTTACGCCCAGTTGTTGAGGCAGCAGACCTGTGAAATTGTTGTTCCAAAGACCCAAAATCTTCAAATTTGGCTAGTCCCCAATAAAGAATGGAATAACACCATGTAGTTTGTTCCCAAACAGATTCAGTAGTCTCAACTCTTTTAGGTTCCCAATTTCCAAAGGTATTTCTCCAGAGAGATTGTTTTGGGATAGATCCATGGATTTTACCCTTCTAAGATGGCCCAGCTCACGGGGGAATAAGGCCACTAAGATTATTGATATGCAAATACATTTCATTCAGACTCTTCAAACCTCCAAGCTTAGAAGGAATTGCACCACTAAGACCACAAGTAGACATTTCGAGACGTACAAGCTTGCTCAAATTTCCTATCCCAAGAGGAATCCCACCATTGAATACATTGTAGTGTCCTAAAATAAGAACTTTTAAGTTCCCCAGATTTCCAAGCTCCCGCAGAATCCTTCCACTCAATTCATTTCCATTCAATGTAATATATTCTACAATTTTCAGCTTCCCATACTCACAAGGAACGCTGCCAGAGAAGTAATTTCCTCCCATGTCAAGATGCGTGAGCTTCACGAGATGTTGCAAATCCGGTGGCAATGCCCCTGAAAAATTGTTGTCATAGACATCGAGTACCTCTAACTTCCTTAAATTTGATATGCTGGAGGGGAGGCTTCCATTGAGTAGGTTATGGGAGAGATTGAGTGAACGGAGTTCTGATAGATTTATGACCTGAGTCGGGAATGGACCTGAAATAGCCATCGTAGATAGATTTAGAGCCACTACCCGGCCAATATGGTCACATTAGATGCCAATCCATGAGCAATGGGTGGTATGATTGGAGGCTCTCCAGCTCTCTAACAGATGATTCTTGTCAACCATGGTTGCTTTCAACGAAATCAGCACTGTGGAATCTCTATGTAATGAAGAATTGGGAATATGAGTTGCCGAACGATATAGAAGCAAAACATACACAAGGAAAACAAATATTTGCAACCTCATCATCAATGATGGCATTACTAACATGCGTTCAATCACTCTATGATGGAAGTAATATTAATTATCACTGCACAACAACTATTGAATCACAGCCAAAATCCATAGATATCAATAGCTATGTCATTGCATAGACGCGTTATGTTTAACACGCAAGCATGCCACCTAATACGTAGAATTACAGTTCCTTCCTTATGCTCTGCTAATTCAATGAAGTGCTTAATATTCTATCTATTCAATGTAAAATCAATTGTATGGAGGAACATGTAATCCTTTGCCACCTCCCTCAGTTTGATTTAATCGAAAATGAATGATGTGTCGTGTTTTTTCACAAGATTGGGTTTTGTTTATTGCCTAGATCATCGACGTACAATCTGAAAGACTCGAGAATGCCTTGTCTCAAACAAAAAGATAGCTAATAATTTTGTATACATACAAATCAAATTAAAGTAGATACTAAAGTGCTTAATATATTCTTTATATTGTTTTAAAGAATCATCTTACTTTTTTAGTCGTAATGTGACGCTCATAGGATTGACTCCATACAAAAGATAGTTGTGCCAGGTTGCATTGCAATAGTTGACGGGTCGTTTTGCTTTGATTTTTCGAGACAAGGCATATACACTCCACTTCAATAATTATCAAAATGCAATTGCTACACAGTGGTTGTGCAATTTCAGTTGAAAGATAGAATTGCGTCAAATTAAATAAAGGAGACATTATTTAGTAATAATAACAATCAATATTTATTTATGGAATTATAGTAATCAAATTTATGCATTTGATGTTAGTTAGTTTTCAGTTTTCAGTTTTATTTTTTTTCATGTTTTGTTATTTTGAGATTAATCCCTTCTCATTCAACTTAACCATCTTATTTGGCCTTTTCCCGGAAGAGGCTGGACTATATAATATTTTGACTTTAGCGTGTTCATTTTTTGAAATATTTTGCACTGGGAAACTAATGTTAACATTATTTTTAGCTTATTTATGTTATGTATTATTAAGGTTTGTTTGCTCTTATTGCAGGTATTTGCAGTGGAGCTGGAGCTAGTTACAAGAGGATCCATGTAGATCTAGGTGATTACAGGTGGGTGCATGCAGATCCAGGTGGACTATTCCTTTTGGGTGTGTTGGCTAACCGACTGGATCTGGGTCAAGGGGGGTAGGCGAGATTCATCCTCTCCAATGGGTCGTCAACCGCTGAAGAGCTTCCTTCAATAGTTTAGCTGAAAATGAATTAGAGACAAGGATTGTGCTTGTACTTCCAACATGTGGCATCTGCACCTTTCTTTGTAGAAACTTCCTATAACCCTCTTCTGCTCATCGACTTCATCGATGAATTCTGTCAAACATTCAGTTGAAGAACTTTCAAGGACTGTTTTAGGGTATCCTTTTTCTCTACTGGTATATTTTCTTCTTAACTTCAATGGATCCTTCTGTAACATGAGGGTTGCTTTCGTCTCTCACTCTTGCTGCTGTCGACTATCACTTTTGGAGGCGGACTATCACCAGGGAACAAGCTATATATCGGTACTTAACAGGCTATTGACCAGTCTTGCAATTCTTCAAGTCAAGTTGGGACGATTGGAAGGAGATGAAGGGGATAGATCGGGGACCTCAAAACAAATAGGTAGTAATACCCTCAAGCTTCAAGTAAGGCTTTGAAATGAAGGGTGTAGGGCAAGAATTACAGATGGGCTGGCCATGTTAGGGCCCCTTTAAGCAGGTCGATATTGAAAGCCTATAGCATAACCTCTTCCAAACCCATAGCTAGTAGTAGCATAAGCAAGGGCAGATGCACCAATTGAAGCAAGGGGAGTAGCGGCAGGACTTCAAGTTTACCTTTCCTTAGTAGCCTTAGCCATCGATTTAGCGCGAGTTTCTTCTGTAGATGAAGCAGTTGTTTCTGTCGATGTACCAAAACTCGGAACAGGCTATAAATAGTACCATAAAGCTGGAAGAAGCCCAGGTAGACAAACCATAAAGAAGCCAGTCATCTAAACCAGTCACTACCCAAGCGCATAAGCACTAGTACCAAGGCACCAACCATATTTATGGCCATAGCCTTGAAGTGCCTGCCCCAGCTTCTCTTCATCCAGTTCAAGATCCAGCCCTAGTAGTCCATCGAGTCAAATCTCCAAATCACTTCCTTACTAAATTGTTCTTTGCCTTCTCTTCCTGCCCACCAACGACAGGTGAACGAACAGAAAGAGGGGGAGCGGAGGCTTGTTATCAAAAATAGATAGTGAGGTAATATGACATATGTTTGCGGACCTACGATATCTATGACACCTATGTTGGTTAATCTAGTTAAGCTGTTAAGCTAATTTGATGGAGGTTAATGCAAATAAGATCATTTATACATGTTCCTTTCTAGTAATTTATTGTAAACACATTTCATTCGATTCAGCATTATGCATGTAGAGTTGTCATATGTGTGACGTTTTCAGATACTTACACTAGTGGAGGATTGTTTGAATGGAGGACCAGACATGCATAGTGGTTCGTTGGCCACACATGGTGTTTCAATTAATACCAGAACCTTACAATAGTGTTTCATTGCGGACCTAACCTGATAGTTTAGTGGTTTGTCAAGTAGATTAAGAAGCATTTAGTAAAGTTGCTGATCAAGTGGGATGTTTACTTTTAGAAAGGCTTGTACCTTATTCTCATCGGTTTTTACCCCGACCTGTTTTTCTCACATAGAAATTTTACAGGATTGATTGATTTTATTACTTTCTTTTTACTTTCAAATTAGAAGTGAGGCTTGTCCAAAGGCAGAAGATTCAAGGTGACCAGAAAAAGGTTCCAAGATGGGGTTGACTTCTACGGGACTGACTTCAGTTGAAAGAAGGTGAAGGCTTCTGGCTGATTATTCCTTCTAGCTAATAAAGGCATCTGAGATGGTAATGAAGGCAAAAGGTTGAAGGCTTCTAGCAAAAGGGTAAGGTCGGTATCTGTGGGACTTCGCAGAAGGAAAATGCATCCAGCTTCTCGAAGGTTCAAGTTGAAAGGCTAAGTATTCATGGTGACAAGCTAAAGACATAAGACTCATTATCGATCTCCTTAAAATCAATCATCAATTGGACTGCTTGCTTGCTTTTATTCCTTATTATACTATCTTTCCGGGTTTACTGATGCATGGAATTATATTGCATGTCTCAGAGCTTCTCTGTTATTTCTGCCTCCTCTGAATTACAAACTTGACATCATATAGTTTTGATGCTTGTGGAAACCATGAAACATTTTGAAAAGTCCCTCTATTGGGAGGGACATTCTTTGTAGGGAGTGAGTGATAGATGGTTATAATCGACGAGATCAACCCTGGGGATCTTCTCATGAGGCTTGCCTTCTGTTTCTTATTCTTGAGTGAGTACCCACTCTGTGCCTTGCTTTAGGCAATAATCTTAATGGGGTAGTCTATTTTCAGACTAGGCTTAACTAACCCTTAGATACATATATATGGATTCAGACAACCTTACTAGGATAGGACCTTTCTTTATATGCCTATGTTTATTATGTGTTTTTTCCTTGCCCTCTATATTCATAACCCTTGCATAGGCACACTCCCCTAAACTTAGAAATAGATCTTACTAGTTGGGCTTGGGCACTTATAACATTGGTATTGACTTTACAAAGAAGCCTACTAGATTCATGTTAGTGCAACTCTACCAACCTACACTGTTAACTGCCCTTTCGCCGACTCACTTATTCTGAACTTATAAATTGGAAAGGCTTAGGCATTTAGACCATTATTGTTGCTCTGTTATTTCTACCTCCTTTGAATTGCAAACTTGAGATCATACAGTTTTGATGCTTATGGCAACCATGAAACATTTTGGAAAAACCTTCTACTAGGAAGGACATTCGTTGTAGGGAGTTAGGGACAGATAGTTATATTGGACGGGATCAAGCTTGGGGATCCCAACTTATTCCAAACCTTTATGGACATTATGAAAGTAAATGCACCTTCATCTACAATGCAACAATGAATAATTACTTTTTTTATCATGACATGGATTTGGAGTGCGATGGAAGGGGGAAGCCTAGGCTCTGATCTATCCAAATCAAACATTTCTTCACTGGGAATCTTGTTTCAAAATTCATTATGGATCTTCTCACAAAGTCTTCCTTCAGTTTCTTATTCTTGAGTGAGTACCTACTCTGTGCCTTGCTTCAAGTAATAATCTTAATGTGGTATTCTATTTTCGGTCTAGGCTCAACTAACCCCCAGATACGTATTTATGGATTCATACAGCCTTACTGGGATAGGACCTTTCTTTATATGTCTACATTTATTATGTGCTTTTTCCTTGCCTTCTCTGTTCATAACCCTTGCATAAGCTCACTTACCTGAACTTAGAAATAGATCTTACTAGTTGGGCTTGGGCACTTACAACATTAGGATTGACTTTAGAAAGAAGCCTACTAGATTCATGTTAGTGCCATGCTACCAACTTTTACTATTAACCACCCTTTCACCGACTCACTTATCGTGAACTCAGAAATTGGAAGGGCTTAGGCGTTTATACCATTATTTCTATCAACTTTATATTCCTACTTTAATCTTCCTCGCTTCTTCATCAATGGGTTGGGGATCACTCCATGTCATGCTTCCAGGGTGAAGGCGATAGTAAGAGCAGTAAGAGACTACACCATCACTTTCTTTTTCTTTTATCGGCTACACCATCAATTGCTTTTTATTTTATCGGATGTTTTCTTTCAGAAAGTCTTGTACCTTATTCTCATGGGTTTTTACCACCTTTTTCTTATTTCACACAAATTTTTTTTTGAATAGGCTATATTTCCTCCCGCAAAAATCCTTGAAAAGGTTGTCAAAACCCTTCACATATGCCAGTTTGTACCTTGCTCTCATGTTTTGCTTTATTAATTGCGTGTCTCAAAGTTTCTCTCTTATTTCTGCCTCCTCTGAATTGCAAACTTGACATATTTTAAACCAAACAAACAAACATGTGGGTGGGATTTTCTATTAAAGTAATGTCCTTAGGGAATGGTGCACATGTTTACTGTGTTGAATTCTCCAGCACAGGTTTCCTCATAAATACCGTGTTCTAATACCATTGGAAAATAAAACATATTTGTTAGAATAACTTTGAAAAATAAAATATCTCAAAGAATGTTCTTTCCATGCCAAAATATGATTATAGATTTGAGCTAGTTCACACACACATTAAGGTAGTTATGTTCTCATATCAAACATAGCACTTTTACAAATTTTGACTCTTAGTCCTCATCAGTTACAACTTTAAAGAAAAATCTAGCTTCTCTATTCAGTTGCTTGCTTGTTTGCTTGGTCCTCCCCCATAAGCATAAGCATTCACCATTGCTCCATACCGGCCAGCCAACTTTGAATACCCATCGAGTATAGAGAATGCAATGAATAACTGCATCCTCTGCCTTCGCCATGTCGGTTGTCAACCGGCTTTTGTTTGGTAAGGCAATGTCAGTTTTCAACCTGCTTGTAGGTTACATAGGCAAATACAGCATAGGCTAAGGTAGCTTCAGGAGCAGGAACAAGAGAAGTATAAGCCAAGCCATCCAAAGAATTCATTGGAGTTTTATGTGTTTTACTAAGCCCACTGACTCAACATTGAACATCTATAATAGGTCTAGTTACTAATGAAGGTATCTAATTAGTCCAACCCAACCCTTATACTCACTAAGGTATGATAGATAGGTGGTGATCAGAGTATGGTGATCAAGCATATCATGGCCTTACTAAAGGCCATTAAGGGAGGTTGGTTGCCCTTTCCTCCCTCTGATCAGGTGGGCCGGTATTAGCCCAAGAACTACCCCGATTCTTGGCTTGTTGAAGGGCTAATCTGTTAACTATATATATTAGAAAGTACACCCGAAGTAGCATCTCCAAACAAATCATTGATGAACAAAATATTATTGCACAAGCAATGCCATAGGAAACAACTCGACCCTGTGCAACATGTTATGGCATTATCAATATTAAACTTAACGGGAATGCAGAATAGAAGACAATATTGTTCCTCCATCTAATCATCAAACATGATGCTCTAATTTTACAGAACAGGGCCTAAAAATGAAAGGAACATTGGCTCTGTCACATGTTGTAAGCATTGATAGAATAAAAGCACCTAAAAAGGACAACATCAAGGTAATTAAATAGGCTTGATACATTAGAGACACCTAAAAATACTTGAAAAATAAAATGAACACAAAAATATTGTCAATCGACAACCTTTGCTCCAACAGATATCTAAAACAAGAAAAATGAATGCATAAGATCACTATTTTCTCACATAATCTCATTGCTAGCTCGTTACTAAAACACTTAAAACATATTTTCATAGCCTACACTAAAGAAGAAAGTTGCATTCTAAAATTCATTAATAGAAATTTGAATTCTAAGGTTCATTCCAAAGCATCCATGATATTTTTAGTTTGAAAACATAGGTTTTCCCACAACAGTCGCATTGACCTATAAAGTGCTTCCTCTTACTAAAAGCTCCATGGAAACTAATCTCAAATTTTCTTGGACCACAGTAACTCACATGAGGCTCTAAATTTGCTTCAATAACTAACATTAATCTCTTCCATATAAAATGTATAGTTACACCTTGATTGGCAAACACTCATTTGGCTTTTTTCTGCAAGCAAGAGGTGTTCAATTCATTTTCTTTTAGTTCTAATTAGCAAATTTGAAGCATCTAAAACTTCTACAACCTTATAGTGCATAGAAAACAACCCACAAATCCCAAGAATAAGACTCCTTGTTCCATTTAGAGGATCTCTACTTGCAATATTGTACTATGATATAAACCCATTTGTCTACAGGAAACTCTCGAGTGTGTTTCTTTGACAAGCTTTGCTCCAATAGATATCTGAAACAAGAAAAATGAATGCAGAATATCACTATTTTCTCACATAATCTCATTGCTAGCTTGTTACTAAAACACCTAAAACATATTTTCATAGCTTACCCTAAAGAAGCAAGTTGCACCTTTAGCCCTCAACCATGGGCCCATAGAGAAGACACCAGTAGTCTTAACTCAAACAACAAATAAAACCTTTATAAGAAAAATCAACATTTTTATTGAAATTTGAATTCTAAAGTTAATTAGTAGAAATTTGAATTCTAAAGTTTATTCCAAACCATCCATGATGTTTTTAGTTTAGAAAGATAGTTTTTCCCACAATAATCACACTCTCCTATTGCTGGCTATTGTTATAGACATTTTTGGGCACTACAACCCCAATCACATATGTCCATAAAACAAGGGCTTCTAAGTCCCTAAAAGTGTTGCTTCATACCCTAAAGAAGCAAGGTCAGCTGATTAAATCATCTCCCAGAAGTTCTCCATGAAAATCTACTCAGAACTGGTCAAAACTGGACCATACAGACTGCTCAGTGCTAAAGGTGTGATGCATCTCACCTGCCACATGTAGCAAGTGCGATGCATACCAAAAATCCCTTCTGTAGGGTGCAATGAGCGAGAGTAGAAAAATGGCAGAGTCAGTTTGCTAGGTGGAAACCTAGAGAATCTTCTAGAAGCTACCCATTTGACACTTGCCTCTCTAAATTCGCTCAGGGATGAGTAAGAGATCATGAAATCTCCAAGTGGAACTAGGAACTATCAGAGAGATGACACAGATCAAAATCCCAGAAGCTAACTCACCCACCTGCAAACATCTATATATGGATCCCTCATCCCAGAGATCCAAAGGCTGGAATCTTGTATTTTGTAAGAAAGTGCTATTGGTTTCTTTGTGGAACATCATAGTGTTGGGTGATCTAAGCTTTTCATGAAGTGAAGAAGGGCTTTCATGCTGGGAGGATGACGCTGGGTCAGATCAATGGGTTGTAATCCTCTCTTCTACTCTTTCTATCAATAAAGCTATTTGACTTTTCCTCCACATTCTTGTATGTCTGAGCTGATATATGCATTTGTGTGGTCAATATATATATGATCCTATATTTCTTATGATTGCAGATCTCTATGCTTTGGTGGTATTATGTTGCTTTGACTCTACAGGTGTTATTTGAAGTGGGACAAATGAGAAAGGAGTGGCAAAGATTTGTCAAAGGGGAGATGAAACAAGCAAGGAGCTAAGCAAAAGACTGAGGTTGGTACTCTCTGCTTCTCTCTCATCTACTTCTCATAACAAAATGGTGACTCCACTAGGCAGCGAATAGCTTGTTTGCTTGTTTATACTTGTTTGCTTTATAAACTACAAACGGAGCTTGAAGTTAAGCCAGCTAGCCTTCGAACTGCATTTGCTATGAGAATGAAAAGTAGATCAATGCTGCTTCAGTCCATCTCTGGGTTTTGTTTATAAACTAAACAACTGATTTTCAAACATCCTAATTGCCCTAGTGGTGGCTCAAGTAACCTCATTAGGTCAGCCCCTATGATTTGTATTTACTAACTATCATTAGCTCAGCCTAAATCCCTGAACTAAGCTGCAAAATGTGACCAAAAACCAAGTTAAAGTCTCGTCCCTGTACCATCACACTCTCTCCTTTTGGTATACTGGATGCATCGCACCTCCCGTGTGCAGTAGGTGAGATGCATCCCCATTTCCCTGTGTTACAGGTGCGATGATCAGATAAAATTGTTTTTGCCTCTAGATTTTGGTTTTTTCTTCATTGTCTTCAACGTTATTCAGGAGTTTCGTTGTCTGTGATCAGTATACCACTGTTGAAACTCCTTTTCTTTGCATTATTAAGCCTCCATCTTACAAAAAATTGTGAATGTTTTTATGTATTTTTCACCATTTACAGTTCTCCTTTACAAACAGTAGCTTAATTGAACTGTCGTCTTTTGATTTGGAAGTGTTTTTTTCAGTCAAAGAGAAGAATCCTACTCTTCTTGATGGTCAATTACACTGTTACTCTTGTATTTGATTTGAGTTAATAATATTTCAAGTGTCGAAAGCAGTTTTCAATTCAAAATCGCAAAGTGTCATTCTTGTCTTCCTTTCGTATGTTGAAGATAAAATTGTTAGTATTGTCGCTTTGAAAGAAAAGATAATTTAGATTTGTACTAGCATTCTTTTTGTCATTCACACATTAAGAAAGTAGAAAAAAAATACATGCATGTGCATTTGCATTTAGACTGCTTGTTGATTTTGATTTAGGACAGTGCATCTAGTGTGTGCTCTCTGCTCTATGTTGAAAGAATTTCACTTCTC
>APFE030973199.1:91968-108950 GCA_000404065.3 Pinus taeda
CTTCTCTTTCCTTAGTAGCTAGGATTTTCATTGCAAAAAGAAGAGTAAACGACTGTTTATCATCTTAGATTGCATATTCAGAAATTGTATTTCTACATCACACGGTGAACCTTAAAGGAAAACTTCTTAAGAAAGATCAACTATAAAATAAATTCAATGAACATAAAAAATCTTTGAAACCTAACGCACAACATTTAGAAGTCTAGGCTAGAGACTTATTCCGGCGTCATAAAGCCTGGTAATTGTCGCTTTCATCGTAGGTTGGGTGATTCCTCCTCTTTGAAACGACAAGTGCCAGTACGGACTTGTGCTCCCACATAACGTCGAGTATATATTGGGAGACCACAATAGGCTACATCCTTTATACTGAGGAAGCCGTGTCTACCGCCCTATTGATCGGAATGCACTGAACACAACATTCAAGAAGATTGACTGCCGTATCGTAAAAAGTATTCTGCAGTTTTGCGATTGGTTTGGTAATCCCTCCGTCTAGATTTCCAGAGTAGTCACTTTCATTCCTTTTCAGACTCTTTAAAATAAAAGGTCCATCTGAGCATTTGCCACTTCAGGCCTATTAAAAATTGAAGGCGACTAGAGTCATCTTTAGCTTTTTCTCGACTCTTAAAAATTGAGAAAGCAAGTTGTGTCGAAGCGTCATAAAATTTATTTTAATCAGAATAATGTCACTGTTCCCTCATTGGTTTTAGGTTGAGAAAATGGAGTCCACTAACCAAGGTTTTCCCCTTGAGGGAAATCCTAGTCATTTCGCCTCTTGGGTGGATGTTGGTGCACCTCATATGGCCACATTGTCCCTTCCTGGACTGACAATTAGCCTGCCAGTATGGCTTTTTTCGACCTTAGTCGTTCAAAACACCATGATTCCTGAGCAATCAAATCAGCAACCAGATGATACTAAAGTTACCCCCCAACCTTCTACATTTATTTCTCCCTCTCCTCCTTCCTCTTCGCTTGGTAAATTCGTTCAAACTAAAAACCAAGTAACTGAGAAGAAGAAGAAAGAGAAGGAGAAGAAGAAGAAGAAGCCAATGGAAAAAGGGGGCAACCAATCATCGTTTAGCGAAAATCCACACACTGCACTGTCCAAACCTAAATCTCCATGCGTCATTGCCAAAGGGACCACTATCGTCGAGATTGTCCTTGCATCCCACGGATCTTAAGGGACTGGTCTCCTCGCTTGCATAATCTAGTGTCCTCAACCTCTGACGATCATGTTGAAAGTACATCGTCAACCAGTGAAAACGAAGTCACTGGACATAAAAGAAGATCTAAAATTCCTTGTAGAGTGTGTGAAGGAGGTCATGCCATCCACCGTTGTCCCTTCCTAGACGAAGCTAAAAGAGTCTCGAATAACCGTCCTGCTTCACCGCTACGGCTTCCTCCTGGATATAAGAAACTCTTGCCGAATCCATCACTAGTTGAAAATCCGACTGACACACCTTTGTGGTCAGTCGAAGCATTTGTCATTGAAGATAAACCCTTTGAGTCCACACCGGACCAAAGTCAACAAGTCGAGACGGCAATCGACCCCATCTTGTCTTCAGAAGGTCCGGCTTCAGATGATCTTTCAAATTCTCTTCATAAACACAAACTCTGATGAACATGGTGGCAATCTACCCATTCCTTTACTGCAGGAAGGAAGTTCATCGGAGACATATCCGGCCGTTTATTAGGTCCCACCTCCAAGCAACCTAGTCGTTTCCTTTGATTAGAATCTACTAGGCAGACCCCGTCTACCATCTAATGTACCATTCCGAATCATAGTACAAGCTTACAGAATGGTCATGGTCGGTACTATCATAGATGAAGGGGCTTCTGTGAGTATCCTTTCCTCAACTGCTTGGAAAGCACTTGGTTCACCATCGCTTCTACCTGAGATGAGAAATTTGATAGGCTTCGACAAAGGAACCAGTCGACTGTTAGGGATCCTTCAAAATTTGCCTATATCTTTGAGAAGGAAAACCGTTTATCTGAACATAATGGTAGTCCAAGGACCTTTATATTACAATCTACTCCTTTGGCGTGACTACATTTATAGCATGGGAGCCATTGTTTCCTTACTCTTTCAAGTAATGTGTTTTCTGCATGAAGGAAAAATGGTCCAGCTCGTAGACCAGCTTTCATTCCCCCGCTCACACATAGCTAATAGTAAAATTCCATCTCTAACTGGTCTTTTCACGCAAGGAATGTCTCATTAATCTCCGGTCAATCCACCTGATGAATGTGAGTGATTAGGTGAATGTGACTAAAACCAAGGGGCATGCACCCTAGTCTGCTTCGACAAAAAAACTTTAGGTATAGGGTAGGTTTCTGTGAAGGATATATGATTAGTCTGACACACCTGTCTGTTTAGGAAAATGGGATTAGACCGGAATAAAATTCCCTCGTCAAGGTTAGGAGATTGGAGCTAGAATCACCTTTGTCCAATGGACTAAGCCATGGAAGTGTTTCTGTCTGCTGCGCGGATGGAACCATCTTGTGGATGCAAGAACTTCTATATGGTAGCTTGGAAACTCTATTTCACTATACCTGGGGGCATGCAAACCTTTTTGCATGCAAGTGAAGAGCGACCATTTATTTTCATAGTTTGTAGGTTCCTAACCCTTTAAACTCGTAGGATTGGTCGTTTCTAGCTTGCATAATGAAAGGATCCAGAGCAAAGTTTCGAATGGGGCAAGCTCCTTAAAAAATGAACCTATCGATGAGACATCCTTACTATATGACTGGCACGAGCAGTTTTATGCGAAGTTCAAGCTCGTTAAAAAATAAACCTAGCAATGAGCATATGTTCCACCAATGTTTAATCTCATTAAAAAATGAACCCACCTGCGGTAAATAACCATTGCGATCGCATTATCATCAGCTTTTGAGCCTTGGTCGTGTTCTTACCATCACCTCCACTCTATTTTAGCCAATCATACGCCTCCATTTGATTGTTTACCCCTTTTGAGGAGAAGTTGCAAAGAGTGATTCTGTTAGCCATCTTCTTTACACTATCATGACTGAAAAGTTCCAAGCCTTACCTGGAACCAGCTGCTGCTTGAAAATATCACTCGTTCCTCACAAAACGAGTCTCCTTTAAGCTCTTTTCATCTGACTCGTAAAATATGAAAAGATTGCCAAGCAATTGGCCTCTCCAGCTCGTTAAAGCGATCGGAAGTGCTATCCCTCCTCTAGATTTTAATCTTTTTGGACATGAGGGATCATTACATAAAAAGATCGAGCATTTGTCTTGTTCGACTCGTTAAAACTATCGAAAATTCATTCCTGTCGTATTATTTTATACTTTTTCGGACTTAAGGGATTATATGACGAAAAATGATTACTGGAGTTTCCTTTCTATCTCTTTCTAGACTCTATAAAATTGAAAAGGACCGAGTTATCTTTGTCGTTAAACTTGTTAAAACAATAGTGACAAACTTGTCCATGTAGACAAGAGCGAGTTTCACTGTCGCTAGGCTCGTTAACACATAGCGACGGGTTTGCCCGAAGGGAAAATTATAGAACAAGCATATGTTATCCTCCTCAAGCTTGACAAAAATAAAGAGGTACTGGTCAGAAACGACTGGGGAAAAATTGGGAAGAAAGCTTGAAGAAAGTTTATTGGTAGCAAGTCGCTCTTGAACATGACACTTTCACTCCATCACCATGATTGAGTCAGGTTGGGTTATTCTGTTCACCGGTCATATCACCAGTGGTCCACCGTACCATCCATTTTTGGGGTTAATGCTACCAACCCATTTGAGTGTCACTGATTTGTTCAAGAGAAGTCGCTCAGAGAATTCACCAACCCAGCTTGTGTCTCACCCGCTGCAATACCTTCACACTTCATTCTTTCATGACCACCACCCTGGACCTTGTATCATCAGATCGTTTTCACCTCCATAAAATCATTTGCTCCTTTCCGTGTCGTAGATGTGGGATTCATTAATCCCCTCCTACAACGGATCACTTCTTGTCGACATCAGCTCATTATCCAAGAAGTTGACCTAGGGACAAACCTTTCAGTACTTTATAGCTTGCATGCCTCAATGGCAAGTTTCTCACTTCCGGAAACAGGTTTACATTAATGGCCTTCGACTGAAAGATTTTGCCTGGTGTTCGACATCAACTCATGTATTCACACAACGTGAATTGTACTGCTGTACCTTGAGAATCATTATCATTATCGGTGATTCTTCTCGCACCTGTTAACAGCTCACATCATAGGCTGGTAATCAGGCGATGTCTTTCCATGTTCGACACCAGAACATCTTTTCACATGGATTGACTTGTACTTCGGGCGAATATCGAACGAGTTTTGAAGACCCCGGATCTAGTTTCATCCATCCGAGTTGTGATATATTCAGGGAAATAAAGACATCAAATGTATATCATTGCTGGACAGATAATCATCCAAGCCACAGGATGATGGCTCTACTAGAATCATCAGTCTACCACATAGACGGTTGTCTGTCCTATGTACATGAGAATGAATTTATAAAGCTGAGCATGGGAATGCCCACCTCAGCTAAATCATGAAAATATTATGAAAATAATGCATTGTATTGTATCTTATTATAGCTCGCCTTCCAGTTCGAAAAAACCTCGGATCCTCATGATAAAGAATTTCACCTGACTGGTGGGTCCCAGTATTACAACAATGATGGTGCAACTCCTAGGACTCCCTCCTTTAATTTATTAGCCTAGTAGTTCGTAACAAACTTAGAAGTGACGGTGCGATATGCACAAGTACTAGCTCTTGTTGCGGCTGTCACTAGATGAACTGGCACAAGTCCGCTAGGAGCTTAAGCCAACTTCTATGAGCTCTTAAAAGAAGCTTTTAACTGTGATGGATGAAAGCTAACTCAAAGAAGGCTAATCTACTTGCAGAAAAAAGCAAAAAGCTGAAAGGAAATGCAAACCCTAGCAAACCGTACTTTTACTGACTAACCCTACTTGGTGCAAGAAAAAGGATGAAAGCTACAGAAATGGATGCTATTGACTCTTTGGAAGGTAAATTTCATGTGTATAAGCTATTTCTGAAGTGAAATATGAAAAGGAACATCTTTTTGTATTTTTGAGTAATCTTGTAGAATTATTATGCCTCTACTTTAACTGTTTTTTATTGTGAAGAGGTTGATTGATGAAAGGAAATGGTGAGAGCACTTGCAGGAGGTTGGGAAGGTGAAAAGAGTGCATGAGGGGTCCCTAGCACCCTTCCAGAGAGTTTCACAGTGATCGGATCTCAAAAAACTTCTTTCGTGAGCTTCTATAGGAAGTCTGCAGGGGTTCTACAGGATGTTTTGTAGCTTCTACAGGATGTTCCGAAAGGGAATTTTGGAGGGTTGATGGTGGAAGAAAGGTGAAGAAGTGGGTATGGAGGTGAGATAATGGTGTGAGGAGGTCTAGGAATTTGTGAATGAGGATGAGGAGTGGTTAAGGCGATTGGATTTGGTTGAAGGATGGAAGGAGCAAGGTTGCACAAAGATATGGGAATTAAGTCAAATTGGAAAAGTGATGGCAAATGAAAGGGAGGAATCTGAGTTAGGGGGTTGGAGCAGGTTGTTTGATGGAGGAAAGGTTGGCAGGAAGGCATCACAAGTGTTCTGCACACTATTTTCCAAAACTGACCAAACAAAGACTATGCAAACCAAAGATCTAGTTATCTTGACCTAGAAACCAGAAATATGATGAACAAAAGTTTACTGGTAGAAAATGATGTAAAACAACTATGAAAACCAAGCAAGAACAGATCTAAATATGCAAGCACAACTGGTATCAACTTTTCCAACTAAAAAAATCTAACACTAGAAATTGCATTGAAAGATAAAACAGTGTTTCTGTGGCAGCAAGTATGCCTTGGTCTCAGCTCATGGTCTCAAGGAGGGAGAGATGAGATCAAGGATTTCTTGGTGGCCTTTTTGTAGGTCTTTTCCTTTACCTATCTATAAAATCAACCTGAAGCATGAAAAGCTATTTTAATCATCAAAAACACAAAGTAAGATCTTAACCCAAATAACATAATATATTCTAAAAGTGCAGCAAAGACACATAAAAGTACACAAAGGAGGTATTGGCACTCGAGTTGGGCCCAACCCCAAAAGATACAGCCTCCTAAGAAATATCAGAGCTGATGCAAAGCTAGATTCATATTTATTGATCAAGAAATAATAGTTACATCCCAAAAACTGTCTACAATGAAAAGCTTGAAAATGTGCTCAAATGCGGAGCCAACCTACTGACTAAAATCTAACTAACATCTGACTAACTGCTACCTAAAAACTGATTAAAAACTGGCTAACTCCAATGAGGACCTAAGCCTTCTTATTTATACAAATTGAGGACCCCAACAGTCCTCCTAATCTTTAGGGACTCGGCTGCCAAAACTTGCAGTTAACAACAGTCCTACTTGACTTGCTTGGCTGCCCCTTGTGCTCCGAGTTTTTGATGGAGAATTTGAGGTAAGGGCTCATAAATTAAGGCAACACCTTCCTACAAATCCTCTCCCTTGTTCTTCCATGAATTTGGCTGTCAAGTGCTCATTTAAAATTTTTGGCATAATGACTAACCCAATTCACTCTATTAGCATAAATATAATAAAAAACATGCAAATCTGATTTGACCAAAAATATGCATAAAGCACACATTAGACTTTTTGGCATAATAACTAACCCAATTCACTCTATTAGCATAAATATAATAAAAAACATGCAATAAACTAATGAGAATGGTGGATTAAGTCGAATTAGGAGGCTAAATGAGCCCTTATAATTACCCATTTTTTGGGCTCATCATCACCCCCTAATGAAAGTGTTGTTCATCCTCTGAGCAACTAATCTATCTCTTCATCTTTGATGGCCCTAGTGGCCTCCTTATCATCCCAAGCTTCTGATGTGGTCTGCTCATGTCTGCCATAAAATTCCGCCTTCTTGTCCATGTCTTTCCACTGCTCCTCCTATTCTGCTTGTTTGAGTTCTTGTGCTTTTCCTGGCCTTGAAATACATGGAGGCTACCTTTTTCTCTTTTTTTTGACTTAATTGATGTGCTCAAGGAAGTGAGACCAGCTGCTACCTCTCTTTCCAGAGTCTCAGAGGATCCTTTTCTTGGTTTTGCCTCTGCTTCCTCTTTTTCTCCTCCTTCTATCTCTTTTTCTCTCTTTTTCCCCAGTTTCTTCTTGTTCTATCTCTTCATCCTTTTCCTCTTCTATTTTAGTTTCTTCCTTTTCCTTTTTTTTTTTTGAGTTATTAGTTGCTTCATCTTCTCCCCCTTTCTTCTCTTCTTCCTCACTATCAAAAGGACTGATATCATAGGTGAGGGCTTTTATGTCACTTTCTGCTGTCATGTTCCCGAAGACTTCCCAATTAGGGAGTGTGAATGTATGGAGGTATTCTTGGTCTTTAAGATACAATGCATTATTTAGTTGGTTGTCTACATTGTAGGGCTTCTATTGCCTAGCTGGCCGTGCAGGCCATCTTGGCTTCTCTCTCCTGCAATTGTTGTTTCAGCATCAGTATTTCAGCTGCTGATTGAGACTCCTTCTCTTGCTGCTGCTTTATCCTCATTTCAACATCAGGTTGTGTCTCTTCCCTTGGATGTTGTTCCTCTGCTGTTTCCTGACTTGCTAGGGGACCTTCCGGTAGTTGCTGCTCTTCAGAAATCTATGTTATGTCTGCCCTTTGAGTTTCCTGTTGCTGTAACTGTTTTTTTCAGCAGTGCATTTTCCTCCTGTAGTTGGGATTTTTTTAATGCTTTCAGTGTGTCTCATCATGGCCAACTCTCCACTTAATTCCTTTAGCTTATCCTCCATGTGGTGTTGAGTGTTTTTTTTAAAACAAAATGCTTAGGTGAGAAAGCAGGTAGAACTGAAAACAAAGGGATAGCTGAATTTTTGTCTTTTTCTGAAACCAAATAAGGAATTTCCCATGTGCCTCTTTACAACATCAAATTGCAATATTTCCCTTTGTTTTAAACTACTTTTATCCTGAATTTGACTCTCTGATTTTTGAAATGAATTTTATTTTTATTTATTTATTTATTTATTTATTTTATTTTTTTTTCTGACATAACAATGGACATAGGTTCTTTTCAAAGAGTAGGCAGATATGCAAATTCTTTTTTTTTTTCACACAGGCTGGTTTCTATGGTTTCACGTATTTTCTTTACAGTATAATTTGAGAAAGAAGGAGACAAAATTGGAGTGCAAAGAAGAAAACAGAGAATTGTGTAGAACTCATAGAAAATATGCAGACAGACTTTTAAACTTCACTACACAGGTAGACTTTTCCTCTGATTTTCCAATCTAATGCCTTTCAATTCACCACCTTACACAAACATACCATGCATAGAGGATTTTTTTTTTATCCTACCTCGTTTTGAGCTTGAAATTCACTGAAAATCCTGGGTTTTCTTTCTGCAGGGTTGTTTTCTGCCTTTCCTGTAGAAGCCTTCCTGTAGAAGGCTCTTGTTTCCTGTAGAACAAAATTGTGCTTCCTGTAGAGCCCGATAAGCAGGAGGGTTTTGAAAAAATGACTGAGAAAGACTGGTTTACTGCTATGGAGGTGGTATGGAGCTTGTTGCAGCTGCAAGGATGATGATAAAATGGAAACAATGGTGGTGATAGTATTTCAAAGATGAGTTCGATTGGCTGTTCATGGAGACTTCCGTTGATGGAGGGTGAGCTAGCCAAGTGCACGTTGGCCCCATGCAAACTGTTGGTCACCACTGCAATGTTATTATGAACTGTATGTTCTTTGCATGTAATCACTTCCATCAATTACGTTGGAGTTTAAACAGCCACCACTACCTGTTTTCAGTTTTCTTCCCGAGATGGCTGAGCACACGTGTCGATTGCACCCACCGAGTGTTGTTTGAACTGAATGAGGGTGGCTAGTTAACTGGCCACCGATTTTGTTTAATCACAACCACCTCATTGTTCACACAGTTCTTAAATTACATTCATGTAACAGAGGAATGGGTTTAGTCACGTACCTAAAAGTCGAATGCTATTGTTGTGAGGTGCTATGGCCTTTCCTTCTGCTGCATGCCTTTCTTTCTGTGGATGCATGCTGGTTTGGTTGCTGATATGTAGCTATTTTTCTTGTGTAGGTATTCTTTGGCTGGATCTAAGTTACAGGAATCTATTTCAACGTTCAGATTTGCACCTTCAAGCTGATGATGCTAGATTTTTACAGGACAATGACTTGTTTTCTCCATAGCTCCCAAACGATAAATCGGATTGACCTGAAAATTTCTAAGAATGTTTCTATCATTATTATGCACCTCCCATAGCGAAATTGTGGTTAATGGATGCACGTATTTCAAGAAAAAAAGAAAATGGATGAAGGTGACAGAGGTCAATTTCTTGGAAACTGTGCACTGTAATTGTCTGAAACTACTTGGGCAGGTTACTATCACCTATATGCATCTCCCCATGAAACAAGTTTTGAAATGGATGCATAGATATGGAGAAAATGCAAAAATGGTTGAAGGTGATGCAGGCTGATTTCTTGGAAACCATGCACTGGAATTGACTGAAATTGCTCGGGCATGTTGCCATCATCCCTATACAACTCCCCACAAAACAATTTTTTAAATGGATGCACGGTTTTCAAGTTAGGGAAAAAACAAATTTTTGCTCTATGTATTTTTGTATTAGAGCATTCTGCAGTTTTTTGGACAGTAAGGAAAATGAGCTTGGGGTGTGATGTAGGCATGTAAATTATGGAAGAGGGGTTTGAAGATTGTAGGAGGATTTATGAACCCTTTATGAAGCTATCATGTTCGCCAAACTGCTTTTTAAAATCCATTTCTAGCTTTCTGTAATTTCTACAGAAACTTCCCGTAGAAAACACAGTTTTCATAAAAGAAGCACAATGAGGTGGAAAAAATAGTGGAGAAGGGTGAGGGATGGGAACACGAATGTTTACAAGCCTCATAGACAGATTATCAACCTTTGGGTCCTCTTTTGAGACCAATTTTGGCTTATTTGAAGGCTTCCTGTAGAAGACACAAAACTTCCTGTAGAAGACACAAAACTTCCTGTAGAAGGTAAAATCTCAGTTTGAATGGGACCAAATCTTGCGAAAGGGTGGTGGCCATGGAGGAATGGATTGTGAGGGATCCTTGCATCCTAGTGCTGACCTCTGTCTTGGTTTTGTGCGATCCTCCTAACCTACAATGTCCTTCCCGCACCCTGCAATTATTCAACAGAAATTAGGTTTCTTTTTCTTTTTCTCTTTTTTTTTGAAAACAACTAGGGCGCCTCATGGAGGTTTTCACCCTAATTGCTTGCTTTGGGAGCCTCCAAGGGAGATTTTCACCCAGGGATCTTATTCTTTTTTCTTTTCTCTTTTTCCAATTGATTGACCGCCTCATGGAGGTTTTCAATCAACGAGCCAATCTGAGGCGCGTCCGAGGAGGTTTTCGCTTTAGATTTTTATTTTCCTCTTATTTTCATTTTTTCTCTTTTTTCTTTTCTTTTTTTTTTCCCTACCCTACCCTACTTGAAAAAAAAAAATCATTTTCAAGTATAAGAATACTTCCAACGCAGCCATGTGCACATCGAGATTAGAAACAAAATGATGTGGAGACTTGAAATGCATGCTTTGACAGGTCTCTGGATTTTAGAGACCAAATAATTTGACTTTGAAGGGATCAAGAATAGCTGAGGAAGAGAGTACTGCTACAATTTAGTGACCGTTTGAAACCATATCTCAATATAGCTCTAATCGCCTTGGTCCTTTTGCTGATCTGGATCATTCTTCATGTCACCTTCTATTATGACCTTCTCATCTTCATCTTTTTGTTGATTTTTCTCTTGAATACATGGAGGATTTAATGGTACCCATGAGGGAGCTCTCTTGATCTCTAATTCTGTTGTCTTTTCTTTATCAAGTGTAGTCCATGGTTCTTTGATCTTCTCTTTTGCATCTTTGTCTGCTGGATGAGGTCCTTCAATGATATCAATATAATCTATGTTTTGCAATACTCTTCTTGAGCTATGGTGAATATCATTGAGCTCAAGAGGAGTTGTTTGGACATGTTGTGCCTCAACATTGTAATTGGGTTGAGCTTCTTCAATGTGCAGGTTTGGAAATGGGGGTATGGGTAGTTGAGTGGGGGTGTATATTTGAGATGGACGTGGATGGAGCTGTGGTTGGGCAGGTGGTTTCCTACTATATACTTGCTAAGCCTGCCTATTATTTAGGTTTTGGTTAGGTTGAGCAAGTATTTGGGGCTGCCTTGGTGGAACAGGAGGCAATGGTTGTAGTTGAGCAAGTGGTGGAGGAAAATGAGTGGGAGGAGTGTTGTACTGGGGCCTCAACCCCTGATGAAGTGCATTCCACTGAGGCTGTGGTTGAGAATAGGCATGAAATGGATAAGTAGCTGGTTGAGCATGATATTGAGATGGATATGACCAAAGAGGGAGTGTAGACCAGGAAGAATGAGCAGGGGGACCCCAAGAAGGCATGGAAATGGCTTGATAGGGGTTGTAATAAGTCTGGGATGTCCCTTGCATTCCTTGCTGGTAAACTATGGGTCCATGTGGCCTCCTTTGGTTCATATAATAGAGTGGTTTAGTGGCTCCTTTGGCCCTCTGATATTCATCTTTAATTCCGGGCAAGGAAGGGCACTGATTCGTAGGATGCTCTCTTTCACAGACAAAACACACTTCTATAAAGTGCAATGGACATTCGTTCCTAGGAGGTTTTCTAGTGCACCTAGGACAAAAGATGGCCAAAGCCCTCTTGGCTTCCTTTGGATCTATAAGGTATCCAGTTGGATGGTAAGAAACTGCCTCATCTCGCTTTTGAAATCTTCCAGCATATTTTCACATTTACCTTTTCCAACATAAAGGGATGAGGTGGAAGAAAAGGTATTGCTCCCAACATTTCGGTTTTTAGCCATTTGCTCCAAAGGAATGCTTTATTCTTCTTCTCCCCTAGAGGTTCCTCAAATATGTCTTGCTATCCACCTAGGGGTTCTTCTCAATCAAAACCATCGAAGAAGAGAGAAGGTTGGTTGTGTGAAGCAGTGGGGGTGTTGTGCAAACATTTTTCTGACTTATCTCTACTCCTACAAGGCATGAAAGGAAATTTTTTTGGTTGATTTTTGTTTTTCTCTGCTTATACCTGCAAAATTGAAATAGGTTGAACTACAACTAACTGAAATCTATCTTGCTGAAATAAAAATACAGAATTGAAATGAAAGCAAGAAATGACTAGTCTATGTTGCTGAAATGAAATTGTTGGAATGAAATGCTAGGCTATGCTTGCAAAATTGAAATTGCGGAATTGAAATGCTAATCTACGCTTGCAGAATTGAAATTGCAGAATTGAAAGGCTAATCTACGCTTGCAAAATTGAAATTACGGAATTGAAATGCTAATCTATGCTTGCAGAAATGAAATTACGGAATTGAAATGCTAATCTATGAAAGCAGGAAATGTCTAATCTACTTTTGTAGAAATAAAATTGCAGAATGGAAATGAAACAATCTACTCTACGCTTGCTGAAATAAACTACTTAGCAGAAGGTTGTAGTAGAAAATAGAAGAAAAACAACAATCATCAATACTCTGACACTTTCTCGGCAACGGCGCCAAAAAAGATGGTGGGCCCTAGTATTGCAACAATGATGGTGCAACTCCTAGGACTCCCTCCTTTAATTTATCAACCCGGTAGTTCATAACAAACTTGGAAGCGACTGCGCTATATGCACAAGTACTAGCTCTTGCCGCGGCTATTACTGGATCAACCAGCGCAAGTCCACTAGGAGCTTAAGCCAACTTTTATGAGCTCTTAGAAGAAGCTTTTAACTGTGATGGATGAAAGCTAACTCAAAGGAGGCTAATCTACTTGCAGAAAAAAGCGGAAAGCTGAAAGGAAATGCAAACCCTAGTTTTACTGACTAAGCCTACTTGGTGCAAGAAAAATGATGAAAGCTACAGAAATGGATGGCATTAACTCTTGGGAAGGTAAATTGCATGTGTCTAAGCTACTTCTGAAGTGAAATCTGGAAAGGAACATCTTTTTGTATTTTTGAGTAATCTTGTAGAATTATTATGCATGTGCTTTAACTCTTTTTTACTGTGCAAAGGTTGATTGATGAAAGAAAATGGTGAGGGTGCTTGCAACAGGTTGGGAAGGTGAGAAAAGGGCCTAAGGGGTCCCTAGCACCCTTCCAGAGAGTTTCACAGTGATCGGATCTCAAGAAACCGCTTTAGTGAGCTTCTACAGGATGTTCTGTAGCTTCTACAGGATGTTCCGAAAGGGAATTTTGGAGGGTTGATGGTTGAAAAAAGGTGAAGAAGTGGGTATGGAGGTGAGATAAGGGTGTGAGGAGGTCTAGGACTTGATGAATGAGGATGAGGAGTGGTTAAGGCGATTGGATTTAGATCAAGGATGGAGGGAGCAAGGTTGCACAAAGATATGGGAATTAGGTCAAATTGGAAAAGGGATGGAAAATGAAAGGGAGGAATCTGAGTTAGGGGATTGGAGCAGGTTGTTTGATGGAGGAAAGGTAGGCAGGAAGGCATCATAGGTGTTCTGCACACTATTTTCCAAAACTGACCAAACAAAGACTATGCAAACCAAAGATCTAGCTATTTCGATCTATTTTGACCTAGAAACCAGAAATATGATGAACATAAGTTTATTGGTAGAAAATCATGTAAAACAACTATGAAAACCAAGCAAGAATAGATCTAAATATGCAATCACAACTGGTATCAACTTTTCCAACTAAAAAAATCTAACACCAGCAATTGCATTGAAAGGAAAAACAGTGTTTTTGTGGCAGCAAGTATGCCTTGATCTCAGCTCATGGTCTCAAGGAGGGAGATATGAGATCAAGGATTGCTTGGTGGCCTTTTTTTAGGTCTATTCCTTTACCAATCTATCAAATCAACCTAAAGCATGAAAAGCTATTTTAATCATCAAAAACACAAAGTAAGATCTTAACCTAAATAATAGAATTTATTCTAAAAGTGCAGCAAAGACACATAAAAGTACACAAAGGAGGTATTGGCACTTGAGTTAGGCCCAACCCTAAAAGATACATCCTCCTAAGAAATATCAGAGTTGGTGCAAAGCTGGATTCATCTTTATTGATTAAGAAATAATAGTTACATTCCAAAAACTATCTACAAGGAAAAGCTTGAAAATGTGTTGAAATGCAGAGCCAACCTATTGACCAAAATCTAACTAACATCTGACTAACTCTTGCCTAAAAACTGACTAAAAACTAGCTAACTCTAATGAGGCCCTAAGCCTTCTTATATATATAAACTGAGGACCCCAACAATCCTCCTAATCTTTAGGGACTCAGCTACCAAAACTTGCAGTTAACAACAGTCCTACTTGACTTGCTTGGCTGCCCTTTGTGCTCCAAATTTTTTATGGAGAATTTGAAGTAAGATCTCATAAATGAAGGGGACACCTTCCTACAAATCCTCTCCCTTGTTCTTCCATGAATTTAGCTACCTAATGCTCATTTAAACCTTTGATTTTGTCTCAAAATTGACCAAAAATCTGCATAAAGCACACATTAGACTTTTTGGCATAATGACTAACCCAATTCACTCTATTAGCATAAATATAATAAAAAACATGCAATCAACTAATGAGAATAGTGGATTAAGTTGAATTAGGAGGCAACTGTTATAAACATTTTTGGGCACTGCAACCCCAATCACATATGTCCATAAAGCAAAGGCTTCTAAGTCCCTAAAAGTGTTGCTTCATACCCTAAAGAAGCAAAGTCAGCTGATTAAATCATCTCCCATAATTTCTCCATGAAAAACTACTTAGAACTGGTCAAAACTGGACCATACAGACTACTCAGTGCTAACGGTGCGATACATCTCACTGCTACATGATAAAAGTGCGATGCATAGTGAAAAGCCCTTCTCTAGGGTGCGATGAGCGAGAGCAGACAAATGGCAGAAGCAGTTTGCTAGGTGGAAACCTAGAGAATCTTCTAGATGCTACCCATTTGACACTTGCCTCTTTGAATTCGCTCAGGGATAAGTAATAGATCATGAAATCTCCAAGTGGAACTAGGAACTACCAGAGAGATGACACTAATCAAAATCCCGGAAGCTGACTCACCCACCTGCAAACATCTATATATGGATCCCTCATCCCACAAATCCAAAGGCTGGAATCTTGTATTTTGTAAGGAAGTGCTGTTGGTGTTTTTGTGAAACATCATAGTGTTGGGTGATCTAAGCTTTTCATGAGGTGAAGAAGGGCTTTCATGCTGGGAGGATGACGCTGGGTCAGATCAATCGGTTGTAATCCTCTCTTCTACTCTTTCTATCAATAAAACTATTTGAGTTTTCTTCCACATTCTTGTATGTCTGAGTTGATATATGCATTTGTGTGATCAATATATATATGATCCTATATTGCTTATGATTGTAGATATCTATGCTTTGATGGTATTATGCTGCTTTCACTCTACAAGTGTTCTTTGAAGCGGGACAAACGAGAAAGGAGCGGCAAATATCTATCAAAGGGGAGAGAAAACAAGAAAGGAGCCAAGAGAAAGACTGAGGTTGGTACTATCGGCTTCTCTCTCATCTACTTCTCATAAAGGAAAACATAAGTAACTTTAGTTTGTTTGTTTCTAAGATAGCTACCCTTCTTAGTGGGGCTAGCAGCTCTGAATGGACACTAGATTTCCCAATAACAGTGATGAATCTATATATGCTACTGATCGCACTGGTATAAACTAGAGGCATTATTCTTTTGCTCTTCTAACCTTAACTTTATCCTGCTTAAACTGGTTAAAATAATAGAATATGCAACTGTTCTCCTGCTACTTAATTCCATTGTGTTCGCCTCTTCTTTCTTTGTGGCTTTCTTCTACTTTCACTGGATCCTGTTCTCTGGGCTTTGTCTCACCTCTTGCAACTTTTCTTTGCTACCTATGCTATATGCTCCCGCCTTCTTATTGGGCCGAAGTGAAGGCCCTGTTCAGTTAACTGAATTTTCATCTAGAACATGAATAGGCTCTGTGACTAGAGGTTCCAAAATTGTAGAATCTATGACTCTTGAATGGGCTTAGATGCTCCTATAGGTGCTACCTTTTACTATGATGGTAAGACTCAGTCATCGACTGCTTTGAAACGGGTGCTACTCAATCTCCAGCTGGAAGCTATACAACTGCTTCCGAATCTGTTTCTTCTATAGAATAAAAAGAAAAAGCTATCGCTGCTTTTACTTATGTTGTTGGCTCTTTTGCTACTGGGTATGGGTCAACTTCTGAATCCATAGTGGAACCAACTGCTAGATCTACTGCTGAGTCGATAGAAGAAACTGTTGTTGACTAGTTTTGCTGCTGGTCATGGATCTATGGATAAGAGATTAACCTATTTATTATCGAGATTCTTGTAATAATGGTTCTTTTGGAAATGTTCAATGAACTTGAGCTTCTTGTAAGTAACTTGGTTATTAGACACTCTATCTTAGCTCTTCCCAGCTATAGCTTGAGAGTAAGGGAATATCAACATACAAGCTCAAAGCCTAGCTATGGTAAACTAAGCCTAAGCTCTATGATTCCCATTACAGATTTCTTCTACAAAGCACTAAAACGTAAGTGCAAATCCCCATGTTCCTCTTGCTTAGGGCAAAGACCAACTGTCGTGCGGCCTCCTTGTTTAATTAATAATACGCCAAAATTAAGTTTATTAATTATACTCATACATAGGTAGTGGTGGTATATTTAAGAAAAATATTTCCTTGATTTTTGTGTTTTACAATATTGAAAATATAAACGATTTAAATTTAGTAATCATAAAATATTCAAGGAAGTATACACAATTTAACTAATAAATCCATCCATCCATCCATTTTTTTTTTAAGGTCACAGCTAAGTTAGACACCAAATTGGTGTATGAGACCCCCTTGTTTGTGGGACAAGGGACCCACCTCCGCGCAGCGATTTGACTGCTAAGTCTACGAAGGCATACATACTCTA
>APFE030973199.1:111089-146507 GCA_000404065.3 Pinus taeda
TTTTTTATTTATTTATTTATTTTTTTTTTTCAGTTTAGTTTTGGAGCTCTCTCTCTACTCTCTCTCACATACTTTTGGACACTTATATTTGTGTTGGAGCACTCTTGGAGGAGTGTGGCATACTTGGAGTTTTGGAGCGAGAAGATAAAGGAAGAGTAGGAAAGTGCAAGAGGACATCAGGATCAACAACTATAATGGGGTTTTCTTGTAGGTACCGAGTTGCATGTCTATTTTGCTCACTAATTTTGGCATGCATGGCATATCCATGTGGTTTATTGGTCATGATATGTCACTGGCATGGAGGGTTGCCTAGATTGACAATGGATTTTCCTAGTCTTTCCATTTCGTGGATAGCGATGGTGTTGTGGGTTCATTTCTTTGCTTTTCTGGTTGGTTCTCATGTTTCCTTTAGCTTGGGTTGAGTTACTAGTTCCTGGATGCCCTAGTTGGACAAACGCTTTAGAAGCCCTATAACAACTTGGGTTGAGTTATTAGTCCTGGAAGCCTTGCTTGGAAAAACACTCTAGAAGCCCTTGATGGGTTGATTTACTATTCCTAGAAGCTCGGGTTGGAAAAAGTGTTCTGGAAGCTTGAGGATCGTTGTGGGTTGGGTTACAAATCCGTGAAGCCTTGGTTGGAACAAACGCTCTTGAGCCCTGGAAGGCTTGGGTAGAGACCAATCTGATGATAGTTTTGTGATGTCTGACCATGAGGTGTAACCATTGCTTAATGGGTTGAGGTAGTTGGCCTTTGGAAGCCCTCGATGGTTTTGGATTGATGTGATTTATGAAATCCCACATTCATTTTTGGAATATGGAATGAGGGTGATTCCATACTAAAGTGCTTAATGCCTTCTTTATATTGTTTTGAAGAAGAATCTTACTTTTTTAGCATCAATGTAACGCTCATGGGATTGTTTCCATACAAAAGATCGTTGTGCCACAGTTGATTGCAATAGTTTACATGTCGTTTTATTTTGATCTTTCGAGACAATGCATCTACATTCCACTTCAATAATTATCAAAATGAAATTGTTACATAGTGGTTGTGCAATTTTAGTTGAAAGATTGAATTACTTCACATTAAATAAAGGAGACATTACTTAGTAATAATCAGAACCGATAGTTATTGGGTATATTATTTAATATTAAGCCAAAGTTAAGTTTAATAATTACACTAATAGACAGTTTGATGGAGTATATTTAAGAAATATATTTTCTAATTTTTAAATATTAGAAATTATAAACGATTTAAATTTAATAATCATAAAATATTTTATTCAAAGTATTATATCATTTAATTATTAGCACAACTAGGATCAATAAAATGCTAATAATCATAAAATAATCTTTAGATTTATATTTATAATCTTAATATTATAAGCGTTTAATATATTAATATATGTTTCAAGGATTATATTTATAATCTAAAAATTAATAAACCCAATAATTAATATTATTAAAAAACCAATTAATTAATGAAACCCAAAGAGACTAATAATATTATAAATCAAGGCATTAATAGACCTAGAGGATTATTGATATTATAAACCCAAAGGAATAATATTATAAACCTAAGATATTGTAAAGCTTAGGATTAATATTATAAACCCTATCGTTATAGACCCAAGAGATTAATAAACTTAAGGGATTTATATTATAAAGTCACTCTATTTTTATTATAAACTCTTGGGATTAACAAACCCAAGGGATTACCATCAAAATGAAGGCGATGCACTCTTCTAGGTTTTTGACCTACAAATTTTGAATCATTCTCAAAAGTGTCATCTTTCCAAACCCTATGTTATTTTCCCTTTGTTGAAATTCTAACAGAGGGTATGAGAACACACATGGGGAGGGTAGATATCCCCTCCTACCAAAATATTGTGGTATGTGAATTGAGCTCTCAAGGCGTGGCTGCAACATCTAGCAGATCAGGAGGAGGATTCAAATGAGCCCCAGTACTAGGGGCATAATGGCAACCTAGAATATGAGGAAACTGTCTACCAAAAGCAGTTAAAAAAACGTGATTTGTAATTCCCAGTAACAAGCTAGAGATGTATCAAAAAATCATGAAAGATCATGGAATGATCTATAATTTTATTGGTATTTGGACATCATAAGGTGATCTGGTCGAGCAAATCCAATTAAAATGGCAACCTAAAGGGCACATAGATCTGAAGTGTGGGGCTCGGGGCTTATTTACAGTGATTTTTACTAGTCTAGAAGATAAGGAAAGGGTTTTTGAGAATGGGCCCTATTTCCACTACAATTTCAGACTCTTGATGCGCCATTAGGAAGAATGCTACAATCTAGATCAAGAGAAATTCATCGCTGCTCTGGCTTGGGTTCGATTATTTGGCCTCCCAGTGGATTTATGGGATCAATAAATATTGGAAGGGATATGAAACTTTATCGAGAGTTTCGTCAAGGTCGTTGATTCAACAAGGCGAGGAAGGTATACTTCATATGCCTAAGTCTGTGTGTATATGAACATAACTAAGACCCTCCCGAAATTTGTTGGGTTAGAGTATCAAGATGACGTATGACAATTGTCGTTGGATTACAAACACATCCCATTGTTGTGTAGGAGATGTCATGAATATGGTTAGCTGTATAAGGAATTTCCTCTAAATCAAGCCAAAGCCACAGAGCCACAGGCTGCCAAAGATCTAGCAAAATCTGGGGAAGATTTAGAGGGTTTTCAGGAAGTCCAAAAAAAGAAGCGTAATGTGAAACCCCCCTCTGTTTCTGCTCAATCGCAACCAAAGAAGGGACCGAAGCACACCAACTGATTTGAAATTCTAATGGAGGAAGGTGAGAACATCAGTGAATCTAGAGACCCAACGAGAAACAAAGACCTTAAAGCATCGCCAAAGGGTGGGAATAAACCTAAGAGAAAAGATGAGGATGAACCCTAGGAAACAGAAGCACATGTATCACAGACGGAGCAAGATAATATGGAAATAAAAGGCATGAAGGAGGAACTCAGCGCAAAAGAACAAGTCATGAGAATATTATTGAATGAATGGTGCCACCTGGATGAACGATTCATCCCTAAAGAACAAAAGCATCTATACCGAGAGACTTTTTCACAGTACCAAGGTAAGAAAGGGTCGATATATATGGACCATCTAGATCACTTGGGATCTCATCAAGGACATGGAGTGGATTTGAATATATTTGATAAAGGAGGTAAGAAAAGGGGATGAAAGAATTTGCAAAAATCCATAGAGATGGTGGGAGATCTGGTGCTCAACTCGAGAAGGGTGGTGTCATTGTATTTGGTTTTCCACCAAATCAATAAGCCTTCACAATGATTATAACCTCGTGGAATGTAAGAGGCCTCAACAGTAGAGGAAATCAATGATATTTGAAAGACAAAATAAGAAGAGATAAAATGAGTATTATGATTATCCAAGAAACCAAAATCTCGATAATTAGATTAAAGGAAATTGTCACGGGTTTAAAACTCCGGTATGAGGTGGTAGCTCATGATTCCAATGAGAGCACGGGAAGGCTCGCTATCCTATGGAATCCTGCCGAGATCATATTTGAATATTGGTTTAGTCTTCCTCGGATTCTCTTTGGTAAATTTCGACACATTGGTACACGTTATTGGGCTTTACTTACTGGAGTATATGGGCCTCACATTCTAGGAGAAAAACATGTTTTCCTTCGTAATATAGGAAAGCTTAGAAGGTTATACTTGGAAGATATTTTGATTCTCGATGGGGATTTCAACTTGATCTCGTTGTTGGATGAGAAGAAGGGAGGCCTCTGTCACATGGATGCGGATATGGAAGCATTTTGAGACACAATCATGGAACTGCAACTTATGGATATGTCAGAAAATAATGGAGTGTACACTTGGAACAATTAGTGTGGGGGTCCTCATCAAGTAACCTCATGTCTTGATAGATTTATGGTCTTTGAAAAAGTGACTAGTAGGGATATTTGTGTTTAACCGTCCATACTTCCATGAATGGGATTAGACCACTCACCAATCAGGATGGAGATTGACTTGAAAATAAGACAAAAAAAATTGTCCCTTTTGCTTTGAATCTTTTTGGTTAAGGGACCCTTCGTTTATGTAGAAAGTTGAAAGATGGAGGAAAGGAGCACAACTCAAGGTAGGAATCACATCCACGCATTCCAGCTAAATCTAAAATAAATTAAAACTTAGATTAAGAGATGGAACTAGGAGGAGTTTGGGAACATCATGAAAGATCATAAACAACTCCAATACAAAATGCAAGACGTCCAACAAAAAATCATCATGGAGGGAAGATATGAAAGCCCGATGGAGGAAGAAGGAAGATTGGTGAACCAACTAGATGAAAGAAGAAAACAAGAAGAAATTATGTGGAAACAGAAATATAAAAAATGATGGCTTAGGGAAGGTGAGAGAAACAGTCAGGTTTTCCACAAATCCATGATCCAGCATCGGTAACACAACCAAATTTTCTCCCTTAAGGATGGATCAGGAAATAAATTGGTTCATCATGAAGAGATGGAAATTTTGGTTGTAAATCACTTCCAGTCCGTTCTCTCTTAACCTCCTCAGGATAGGTCATAATTTATTTCGAGAAACACCTGACACATCCCTTGACTCATCTCTAGAGACCAGAATATGGCCCTCATGCACGTTTTGGAGGAAATAAAGGATGTTGTCAAGGGAATGGCCTATAACAAAGCACCAGGGCCAGACATATTCACGATAGAATTCTACCAAGCCACATGGAGCTTTATTGGGTGGGATATACTTGAAGTGGTGGAGGAATCTTGTCGAAACCAAAAGGCATTCTCAGGGCTCAACTTGACTTTAATTGCTTTAATTCCCAAAACTTCCAAATCTAAAGATAACCATGGTTTTAGACCCATTTGCTTGTGTAATGTTATTTATAAAATTATTTCCACGATTATTGTCAATCGTCTTAAGCGCCTCCTTCCAGCTCTCATCTCTCCTTAGCAAACACGTTTTGTGAAAGGTCATCCAATCCTTGATGGAATCATTACCTCTCAAGAAACGGATCACTCCACGAAGCAACTTAAAACCCCTAGCATGATTATCAAGTTGGATTTATCTAAAGCTTATGATCACCTAAGTTGATTTTGTCTTGTTAATATTCTAAGATATTTTGGTTTTGATCGACGTTGGGTGAATTGGATATTCTCCCTTATCTCATCTCTAGTCTACTCTATCCTTCTCAATGGATCTCCCACTAAAACTTTCAATCCCACCCAAGGCTTAAGATAATGGTATCCTATCTCCCATTTTCTCTTCATCCTAGCCATTAAAGGTTTGGGTAGATATTTGAAATCGAAAGTTCTTTCCTCTCAAAATGAAGGCCTTCATCCATGGGGTGATAATATCCATTACTCACCATCAATTTGTGGATGAAATCATGTTATTATGTCAAGTATCCTTGAGAGAAGCAATAAATATCAAAGAGATCATGCAGGATTTTATGACATCTTCGTGCACCTTGGTTAATAATGAGAAATCTAGTATATTTTTCTTCAATGCGCCAGAGAATATGCAAACATTCCTTGCCAAGATGCTTGGCTTTGGAATTGGCTCTTTACGTATTATATATTTGGGCATTCCTTTGGTGTTTAATTATTTAAACACTTCTTGTTGGAAAGAACTTCTCCAAAAGATCCAATCGAAACTCAGTAGCTGGGCATTCAAAGCCCTCAGCTTGGTTGGTAGAACATTTCTTTTAAAAGTAGTCCTTCAGTCGATTCCAATCTATCATCTCTATGGAATCGCCACTCCCAAAACTTCATGTTCAACTACGGTAGATATTTTCAAAAGATTCTTATGGGTTTGAGCTCAAAAATGAAAGAAAATGGCTTTGATACCTTGGACTAGCCTTACACATCCCAATATGGCTGGGGGTTTAAGTATTCAAGATCCTTTCACTTTGAATCAAGTCATGGGCGCTAAAATTTGGGGGTGATGGTTAAAGGGGGGCCAAGATATATGGAATAATATATGCACCAAACAATATGGTATGCTGATATAGACAAAATATATCCTCATACCCAGGGATCCTCTCAGGGGGTCCACAATATGGAACCTGGCTGCATGAAATAGAGACCTTATAAACCAACATTTCTTCTCAGAAATTTGAAACAACCAAATGATACTCTTTTAGAAAGACTCCTGGCAACAGAGGGAGAAATTTTTTAATTGGCAAGACCTAGGAGAGATATTCCTATTTACAAATAGTAAACACTATTATAAACTGGACTAATTTTTGAAGTCCCCCCAACCAAAATCTAGATGGAGACAATGGAAGGAACTTCGGGATTGGCCGAACCCTCCCCATTTAGAACAATGGTAGCAACGAGATAAAGAATTATAGTTTAGAAAAAATAGAATTCAGGAGGGACCTGATATTCTTCATTGGGGATATTCTACCCGTGGTTTATTTAATATCATGGAAGCATACAGTCTCCAAGCATAATATTATCAACACAACCAACACCATATATGGAAGAAGATATGGACATGTAGTCTATGGAAAAAAATAACATATTTCTTATGGTTGGTATGTAGAGGATTAATCCTCACTTGGGATCAGCTTCAAAATGTGGTTTCCATGGTCCTTCATTTTGTTTTTTATGTGGCTAGCATCATGAGAACTTGGAACATCTCTTGAACTTGTGCTCATTTGAAGACCAAAAATGGAGACAGTTAGGGGACCTATTTGGCCACTTGGATATACATCTGCAGAGCATCAAGGAATCCATTATCTTATGGCGTAAAGGCCTATTCTCAAGTCTGATACTAAATCAAGCTTGGGAATTTCCCCTGTGATTCCTCCTATGGACCATCTGGAAGGATAGGAACAACGTGATATTCAAAGTCATGCTTAAATCTCAGGAAGTAGTCTGGAACATTTGAGAGACAATACTGGTGGAAAATGGAATCTAGATGATTGGTAGGTAGCCCCTCATGAAGCTATAATTCTAAATATGTTGAATTCCCCCACCAACATGGTAGCTCTGAGCTCATGGAAACTTTAAATTGTCCCTACTATGTCGCCCCAACACTTTTCTACCCCACTAGATGGCGTGATTAAGTTAAGATTTGATGGAGCCTCTGAAGGTAATCTGGGGAATGTTGGTTTTGTAGGTCTATTTCGGGATTGACAAAAGAGAAATATACTTGTACTCATAGCGGACTGTGGTTATGTGAGGAACAACGAGGCATATTTCACTGTGGTCAAATAAGGCCTCGTTACCACCATTAGAACTAGTCACAAATGGATAGTGATTGAAGGTTATTCAAAACCGATGATTGACATTGTCAAGAACCTGAGCGAGGGAGCAAGAAGGGAAAATCTTAGCCACAACTTTCATATAGTGCACATAATGTAGGTTGTGGGTGAGCTTCTCCCCAATTTTGACTATATCCTCACTTCCCATGTTTAGAGAGAAGGCAAAAAAGCTGAATATTTCCTAGAAAATTGGGGTTGTTTTCATCCGAGAAGATCTATGGAGATGGCTTGGCCACCCCAACCCCCAAAGGTGGACTTGAATACCTTAAAATTTATCTTGAAGTAGGATAATAAAGACACTTAACAACACAATCAAGATATAGATCCACATCCTTGATCGGGGTCTAAGATGGATAGTATGAGACCTGCCCCTGCCCATCGTTCGATATGACAGTCCCAAGGCGATCCTCTACCACTCTCCACATGCATGAAGCACATGGAGATGTGTTTGTGTACATGGGGATAGTTAGTTCCATCCTCAAAGGTGGCAGAGGTATTATCACGAGGTTGGCGTTCAACGTTTTCCTTGGTAAGTCTGTTAATTTTCATGTCTGTGAATCCCATTCGATTTAGATATGGTCTGAGTTGCACATCTGCTTGAGAAAGGCATCCCTATTGAGTCTTCACCAGACACTGCTTCAGTCTCTATTGGTTCAAGTCTCCTCTCACGTGTATGTTTTCAGTCCCAATTCTTATATCCCCGCTCCTATGGCTCGCTATATCTGCATGCTGGTCTTTGGGGCGAATGGTTATGCTTTAAATTGGTTGGTGTTGGGCCTTAGTTTTGGTCTTATTTTGCTCTAAGAAACTTACTAATCCATCTATTTATCATCCATTTTCACTTCATTCATTCGATTTTGATGTATATTTGACATCCATTCAGGTATTTAACTTTAATTTGTCAATTTCTAAAGTTTTTATGAAAGTTTGATTTTAATTGCAAATTTGGCAGATTCAGAAATTCCCGTAATCACTCTATGGTTAATGTGGTTGCAGGATACTTGGGCACGAATTGAATACATGAATGGAAATCTTGGGAACTAGGACTAAGCCACCTATTCTTAGTTCGAACAGAACAAGCTTTATTAGGCCCATTTGGTGCTAGTCAATCATGACTAGTCATTCAGAAATCCCATAGAAATAGGGCAGTTTTGAGATTCTATGGGATTGGCCATATTTCTTGGAATGGGAGTAGTGAATTTGATTTGGATAGATGGATTATAGTAGATGGGGTTTTTAGAGTGAATATATATTAGTTTGTTTCATGAGACTTCTTATTTAAGAGCCACAACTTTGATGGCTTAGGTATTGACTTATTGTATTTTTATGTTGTGACACTTTTGGATTGAGGAGTTCATTTGAAGACTTGTGCTATTATTATTTTGCTGCTAAATGCTATGGATGTGTAATTGATTTGAGCTTCTGATATCACTTCTCAAGTGTGCAAGGCAAGGGTGGAGGGTCCCTACTCCAAGCTAAGTACACTTCCTTGTTAACTAGTTTTATTTCTTGTAATCTGTTTATTGTAGAACTGGTTTTCAAAGCTTTATTTCAGATTGCTTTATGGTTCATGCATGGTGATTGATTGCATTAGTTGTTAGCTTATTCATCACTTTATTAAGTTGGAGAAAAACAAGTGTTCAAGTTGAGCATCTCTTCTACTAAAATGATGAATTAAAACTAGTTTCTTTGGTTTGCATGCAAGTAGTTTCTTATTGTGATTTTGGTATTGAGATGAATAAATTATGATGAAATACTTTATGTGTCTCTTAAGTTAAGAGATTCTTTCATTAACAATTTATTCATCTTAAGTTCTTGGTTTTAATCTCTGATTCATGAAGTGGTAGTTGAGGCAAAGGTGGACTTCTTGAGTCAAGAACCATCTCAATATTTTTCCTCTGCTTTAAACTAATTGAATTAGAGTTGTAGGATGTATTGCTTTAAGATTTTGAATAACTTATCTTTCAAGGTTTGATTATATCTGATCTTCAAATATAGTGAACTTTCCTCAAAGCATAAACAACCCGAATTCATAAGAAATAATTGTGTTAATTTAGGTACACAAATTAGCTCAACATTTTGGCGTCGTTGCCGGGGAGGCAAATATCGACATAGTCAATAGAGAGATAAAATCCAAATCAAACAAAAACATTAGTTACATTCCTTTTCTTTAATTATGTTTCTTTATGCCTAGATTTAGAGATCCTCAAGGTATATTTATTAAAAACCCCCCACAAGTAGAGATAGGATCATCAAACACCCCAGTTACTGGTAACCCAATAATTGAGGAATTAGCAGAAAAACAAAGAACTGGCCAAAGATTAACTTTGATTGAGAGGCAAACTTTGTTAGCTTGGGATGAAAAACAGAAACAACCATCAACTTCAGGAAAACAAAAGGAAATTATCAAAGGAAAACCACCTGTTTTTCCATCTATAAGTCAATCTGTCTTTGAACAACCTGAATCTTCACCCAAAATTGAAACAACTAAGTCAATGGCGGAAGAAGGACATGGATCTGTTATCTTCACTCCTGAACAACGAATTGAGTATGAAAGACAACAAAGGGAATGGAGAAGGAAAAGAGAGGAGGAGGCAAAACAAGAAAATGATAGGAAGATGGAAAATGATCAGAAAAGACAAGAAGATGGTAATGATCATGAGGCTACCTTTGGCTTTCCAATAGTAGACACAAGTGCAATATTAGGAGAAGAAGTGAAAATGAAAAATATTCCACCTTCTGTGTTGCCAAATTTTTATGGAATGTCCACAGAAGATGCCGATGCTTTTATGTTCGAATTTGAGATTCTATATAGAACATATGGATACACTTATGACATTCATAAACTTCGTCTTTTTCCTATAACATTGAAAGCAGCAGCTTTCAAATGGTTCATGGGTTTAGGAGAACAAACAATAAATTCTTGGGATGACATGAGATCAGTCTTCCTTAAAAAATATCAAGCTTATTGTAGATCTAGAGATTCCAAGGAAGATGTTTTCAGAATGACACAACAAGAAGATGAAAGTTTAGAGGAATATTTGGAAAGATTTGCATATAATCTACAAAAATCTAAACAACACTCTTTAAATCAGGACACCATTCGAACAATCTTTCTCAAGGGTGTAAGGGATGAATACCTTGACATTTTGAATATAATGGGTAAAGGAGACATTTCAAACCTGCCATTTGAAGAAATTGTTGAGTTATGTCAAAAATACTCTAGAGGAAGATCAAAAACTGGAAAACGAGAAGTAAGTTCAAAAGCAGCAAAGTTAGCTACAGGAGGGATCACAAGAGCTAAAATAGGGAGCTTGACCTCTTAAGTACATTAGGAACACAAGTGGATGTTCTTAAGGCAAACAAGAAGAAAGAAGAACAAGAACAAGCTTTAGCAATCTTTTGTTCCAAATGTAGAAAGAAACATCCATTGAGAGAATGCCCTTTGGATAGTATTCAGGTATGTGGTCTTTGTACAGAAAATCATTCCACAGAAAATTGTCTAAGATTGAAAGAATTACAAATGAATTCAATGGAAGAAGTGCCAGGAATAGAAGGTTTTTATTATGTAGCACCACGAAGACTATGGCAACCTAGGATGCCTCAACAATTCCCTCAACAAAATTACCTCTATCCACCTCAAAATATTTGGACTCCTCCAATGCCATGGCAAGCTTGGCCTCCACAATAATATCCACAACAACCTGCACAAGGTTGGAGAGGATATGGTTATCAAAACCAGCCACCTCAACAGTATCAACAACATTACCAGCAATAATACAAACAACCATTTCCATATCCACAATATCCACAATCCATGCCATTTTTGCAACAAAATTCTGCATATCCACCATCCATGCCATTTCAACAGCAGAATCCACCACCATTGTTGACTCAACCACAATAGTTACAGCTACCCTCAAACCAACCCAGACCAACTCAATTACCAGCCCAACCAGTGGCAAATCCGAATAAAAAAGTGGACAAGTCTGCATACACTGTAGAGGAAGCAGCATATTTTCCGACATATTCTATTCTTCCTCTAAATGATGTCCATTTAAGGTCTGGCAAGGTGCTTAAAAAGGATTCTCCGCCAATTGTAGAAGAACCAACTGAACAAGGAGAATCATCTGAAACATCACAAACTGAAATACAAGTTCAGAAAGGAAAAATGATTACAACTCAAACACCACCTTATCCTGAAAGGTTAGTGGATCAACCAAAAGAAATACCCCTTCCTGAATTTGATATTTTAGATGAGTTAAAAAATGCTTATGTAAAAATTCCTTTGTTGAAGGCAATTAGAGAAATACCAATATATGCTAAAACAATAAAGGAATTATGCATTAAGAAATCAGGGAAAAAGAAGAAGGATCCCACTACAATCCAAGTCATTGGTAAACTAGCAAGCCTCATGTCTACACAAACTATTGTAGAGAAATATATTGATCCTGGTATCCCTATGGTTACTATATCAATAAATAATTTCTCAGTACCAAACACATTAATAGACTTGGGAGTAGCTATAAATGTAATGACAATGGAGACAATAAAAACTCTACAATTAAACAACATTAGATCAACTTCTACAATTTTAGAACTAGCAGATAGATCTAAAGTTGTTCCGGAAGGAATATTAGAAGATATCATAGTCTCTTTGGATTCATGGGAGTATCCTATTGACTTCCTTATCTTGCAACCAAAAACAAATTTGGGAGGACATCCTCTAATCTTAGGCAGACCATGGTTAGTTACCGTTGATGCCTTCATAGGATGCAGATCAGGAAGCATGATTATTTCACATGGAGATGAGAGGAAACATATTGCTCTTTATTCACCTGCACAATCAACTTCTTTAGAATCAATACTTGAAACTCAAGAAAAATAACAAACTAAATCAGTTTTAAGTATAAATCAATTCTTTGACTTTAGAGAAGAGGAAGAGAATGAAGACTTAATGGATCTTTTCATTTCGGAACCAAGTATTTTAGAGCAGCTTAGAGAAGTCCAATATGAAGCTGCAAGTGACCTTTTGAATCAGTGTTTTCAGGAAACTTGTACTGTTCAAACTTTGCGGAATTCTTTTATAGACATCTTTCTTGTAAACACAATTTCCAATCCAACAATAAAAACAATTGAGGTATATCCTGGAAAACATTTAAACATTGGAAACTAGTTGCAATCAACACAAGAACAAGAGGTAATGGTATTACTACAAAAATACTCAAAAGCATTTGCCTGGGATTATACTGATATGCAAGGAATCCATCCTAGCACATGTATCCACCACATCTATACAGATGATCAACTTAAACCTGTAAGACAACCTCAAAGACGAATGAATCCAATGATGAAAGAAATAGTGAAAGAGGAACTGCAAAAATTGTTAAATGTTGGATTCATCTATCCTATTTCAGATAGTCAATGGGTTTCTCCACTAGTTATTGTACCAAAGAAAAATGGAAAGTGGAGGGCATGTGTAGACTATCAGGAATTAAACAAAGCCACATTAAAAGATTATTTTCCTCTACCATTCATTGACCAGGTGTTAGACTCTTTAGCTGGAAAGAAATTTTTCTCTTTCTTGGATGGGTTTAGCGGATACAACCAGATTAGAATAGCAACAGAAGACCAAGACAAGACAACATTTACTTGCCCATGGGGAACCTATGCATATAATGTTTTTCCATTTGGTTTATGCAATGCAGCTGCAACTTTTCAAAGAGCAGTGCTTGCAATACTTGCTGATCTAGTCCATGAATGTGTAGAGGTTTACATGGATGACTTCACAGTTTATGGAAACACATATAATGATTGCCTCAACAATCTTGAGAAAGTCTTGAAAAGATGTATGGAAACAAATTTGTCATTGAGCAACGAAAAATGCTATATGATGTTGACGAAAGGTATAGTTCTGGGACACCATATTTCCGCTTCAGGAATTAAGGTGGATCCAGCCAAAATCCAAGTCCTAGTTAACCTGATGCCACCTACAATACAAAAGGAGGTAAGAAGTTTTTTTGGCTATGCGGGCTACTATAGACGATTCAATGAAAACTTTAGTACAATAGCCCAACCTCTGTTCAAACTGTTAGCAAAAGATGTTGAATTTCAATGGACAAATAGTTGTCAAAATGCATTTCAAATTTTAAAAGAAAAATTGTCAGTGGCACCCATTCTCCGTGGGCCAAACTGGTCTTTTCCATTTCATATTTCCACTGATGCATCAGATACTACGATAGGTGCCTCTCTTGGGCAGAAACAGAACTTGTTCAATTATGCAATATACTTTATAAGTAAGAATCTAACACCTGCAGAATTGAACTACACAGTCACAGAGAAAGAAATGTTAGCTGTCATACATGCAGTAAATAAATTCAGGCACTATATAACATGATATCAAGTTTTCATTCATACAGATCATTCAGCAATCAAATACTTGATGAATAAACCCGTCACCAATGGAAGAATAACAAGATGGTTACTGTTATTGCAAGAATTTAATATCACAATACAAGACCGGCCAGGCAAAGAAAATCAAGTGGTTGACTTTCTGTCTCGCATACAATCACCTAACGACCCAAATCTAGTTGTAGACAACTTTCCAGATGAACATCTGTTTGCCATAACAGTAAAAACGCCATGGTTTGCAGACATTGCAAATTATTTATCTTCTAGAAAATTTCCAACTCAATTCACTAACAAGCAAAGAAAGAAAATTGTTAGAGAAAGTTCTAGGTATAGTTGGGTAAATGGTGATTTATTTTATACTGGTTCAGATCTAATGATTAGAAAATGTGTGCGAGAAGATGAAATATTAGACATTCTGAGAGCATGTCATGATGAACCATGTGGTGGTCATTTTGCAGACAAACGAACAACATATAAGGTGCTGCAATTGGGCTATTACTGGCCATCCATCTTCAGAGACTCTAAGGCATATGTCAAGCAATGTGACAGTTGCCAAAGAACAGGGAGACCGATCACATTAGATGAGATGCCGCTCAAGCCACAGGTCCTCATAGAACCATTTGAGCAATGGGCACTTGACTTTGTTGGACCTATTAATCCACCATCAAATGGAAAGAGGTACATCCTAGTATGCACGGACTATGTAACCAAATGGGCGGAGGCCAAAGCAGTGAGCAGAGCAACAGAAAATACCGTGGTCACCTTCCTCTTTGAAGAAATCTTTGTAAGATACGGAGTACCTAGACAGATTGTAACAGATCAAGGAACACAATTTACATCAACGCTGGTACGGGATCTAACAGAGAAATACAAGATCAAACACAGAAAGTCTACACCATATCACCCTCAAGAAAATGATCAGGTGGAATCAACAAATAAAGTCCTAGAAAATATCATGACTAAAACAGTACAACTGAACAAACGAGATTGGTCTGAAAAGTTAAGGGATGCACTATGGGCCTACAGAATCACATGGAAGAACACAACTGGTTTTAGTCCATATCAGTTGGTCTATGGAAAAGAGGCCTTATTGCCTATAGAGTTTCAGATACAAACATACAGACTAGCAGCTGAACTAGGACTGGACCTGATTGAAGCACAACAACAGCGGATTATGGAATTGAACCAATTGGATGAGCATTGTCAACAAGCTATAGAACATACCACATTGGTGCAACAACAAAGAATGAAATGGCACGACAGATATATCAAAACAAAGACATTTCACAAGGGAGACTGGGCTTTACTTTTTTACTCCAAATTCAAAGACTTCAAAGCAAAGTTTACGACACACTGGCTAGGCCCATATGAAATTGAAGAAATCTTTGATAATGGAGCAGTAAAGATCAAGACAATTGACCAGGACTCCACCTCATTTGTAGTGAATGGACATAGGCTCAAAGTTTATAATAGGCCTATCAGTAAGAAAGCATTTATGAAATAACTGGTAGAAGATACAGAACTGGAAATTATGGCACACCAGGCTCATCCATCTTCTAGTTTTGTAGATGAATAAAAAATATAAAAAATAAAAATAAAAATAAAAAATAAAAATATAAAAAAAAAAATAAAATAAAATAAAAAACAAAAAAACATATAAAAATAAATAATTTGTTTTCTAGTGAAAACCAGGAAACTGGAACCAAGAAAACACGAATTCATAGGGGAAAACTAGGGCAACTTGGACTATATGAATTCTATATTCTTGTTCTACTGTTCTCACATAATTTCAATGCAGGAAACTCTCCACACACAACTGACTTGAGGACAAGTCAAATCTTCAGCAAGGGGGAGCATTGCATCAGAACTTTAGCTGGAAAGCTGAAGTATTGATAGAACTTGTATTGTCAACATAGGGACCTGAAGCGAGAAATCATTATAGAGGGACCTGAAGAGACCTGTCAATGGCAAAACAACATGTACATATTCCATAAGCATTGCAGAGGGACCTGAGTCAAGACATTATTACAGAGGGACCTGAACAATTCAAGAATCAGAGCATGAAGAACAAGGAGCAGCAATAAAGTTTACTTTTTAATCCATCTACAACATTTGATCAATCGATTTCATTCCACTTGTACAAAAATCATCGAAGGGAGTATATGTATAGTCATTTTGTGCTTGAAATTCAAATTTTTTTTAGAAATTTTTAGTCTTTGATTAAGTTGAAGTTAGTACTTGCGGATATTCATTATCATTTCATATCCTATAGTCTTTATAACCCCTATACATCATACTCCATTTCATCCATACACATCCCCTATACATATTCCCTATAACCGTAAGTATTTTTCTTTAGAAGCATAAAGACCAAGCTAGGACAACTTTTTCAACCTGCACATACAACTCAAGCATCAGTAATGGTGATGATTTTAAACATGACCTAAGATGGTCATTTTAAAATCGTAAAGATGTGCATATAAGCCAAAACAAATCATGCGCTATATAAAATTCATATATATATTTTATGCGCTATAGTTAAAATGGGTATGCGCTATGAGCTATAAGGAATAAACATGCATATGATTAACGTGCATATAAGGAGGTGCTCATACAAATGAAAAGGCAAACCTAAGCGCATATAGTGATTAAAGGTAATCAAAGTGCATATATATATGATACAAGGAGAAGCCGCGTGCATAAATTATAAGGTTAAGGCGCATAAGGTAAGGTATAAGGAGAAGGCCGTGTGCAATGGTTGGCGTAAAGTGATTGCATAAATGGTAGTGGAATCGGCCTATGGATCAACGACTAATCAAATGATAGCTGCATGCGGTTCTAACTCATTGCATGAGGAGTATTTTTATAACACACGACAATGGCAATGATGTTATAGGCAGCCATAGGTATGAAATGAAAACACACGACATTCACAGCACGACAAACCAGGCCAGCACACGGGTACGGGGTAGAGACCGTGGCGTGGTAACCATTTTCTATTCGGCTGTGCGCGGTGCAGGAGTTATGCGCATACAAACAATTTCAAACAATGATTCGGCCACCCTCATGACACAATCGGGCGACTGGTCAACAGGACACCCACACCTCTCCAGCGCCAATGAACAATGTGCACAGTACACCATGAAACGGTCATAAAATGACCAGCGGTTCTTGCACTGTTCAACCTTATTCCTCATTGCCAAAAAGCTCAGAGCGATGGTGTTTGGAGCTGTGAGATAGTAAAAGGAGATTGAAGCAGGCTTGGAACGATATAAGAAGGGAAATTGCTCGAATTAAACGCCGAATGATCATTGAGTTCTCGGGATCCATTCAGGTAATAGTGAGTTTGTTTACGCTCGGCGACTGTGGGATGTGTGTGTGTAAAACTGCCTGTAATTAATTGTTAATCCTTTTGCCTTGCCACCAGTCCGATTGACCGAAGCAATAGGGATTTGGAGCGTCGTTTCATACTCCATAGTGCTCGTTGACAACCAGGTAACGCTAAAAACCCGAATTATCTCCAGCAAAAATTCAGTTGACAGCAGTTAATGGATATGGTGATAGGATTTGATGCGTGAATCATGGCATAGAGCATTAGTTAACAGCGCAACATTTAAGTTTAAACATGTTGCATGCACAACACATTAGGGGTATAGGATTGTATGTGGAGTGTTGTGCACCAAAACGGAGTGTTGTGAACAAATCATAATACAATTCATAAAACAGGGGAGGCAGAGTTCATGTCATAGCGCCGAGGATTTGTTTAATGCGCGCTGTTGGTCGATTAACCATTGTTTTGATTGCGCATCCTTTGTTTTGCTACGCGCTGTCGGTCTCTATACAATTGATATATGATATGCTTGTGGAAACGACCCGTATGGTCTCTGCTATAAACATTTGTGTGCCTCTTTGCGTTGTTGTTTTGACAAAAAGAGCTAAGTCATGGGTCAGGAAGCGCTGATTGCCAAAAAGGGAGCAAAGGCCGAGCCATTTAAATTTATTTTAAATGTGCTATTTGTGTTATGCATTATGTTTTAACTGTTGTTGTCAAGTTTTTAGATACGCAGGCCAAGAGTATTTTGTTAATTTTCATATGTTTGTGTTGAGGCCGAGAGCCATTCGAATGCATAGCTTGTATAAACACAGCTGCAACACTGTATGTTTTAATAATTATACATACACAGTGAACATATGGTTTGATTTTAGTGACAGTATAAACAGTGTAGGGCGTAGAGCATACATGGAACAGTATGAAAATTGTTTTCATATGTATTTTGGTTACAAGAACAGAGATTAGCATACTGACAGAGGTATATAAAGGTTTGATTGCTTGAACAGGTATCTAAAAACCAATGCTATCATAAAGAAAGGATAAACAGAGGTTGAAGAAAATTAAAGATAAATTGTTGAGAAGAAGCAGGTAAGCCTCTTTGCTTCCTGAATTTCATTTAAAAAAAACAATAGTCATAAATTTGTTATTGTTGAGATGGAATTAGTAACAACAAAAACATATATTCACTGGTTTTCAGAAACAATGATAGCCCGAGTAGAGCCAAAATTTCAGATAGAAAGTTGGGGGAAGGAAACTATAGAAAAACTTTATCAAGCAGGGATGATAGGCTTTTTACAAAAATTTGATGGCCATTCTGAAGAGATAACCAGGGACTTTATAAACAATTTCAGTCGGGACCAGACACGAGTAGGAGAAGTCATTATTCCTGTGACCAAGGAATACCTTTCCAAAGCCTTAGATTTGCCAATGATAGGGGAGAAGTATTACAAAGGCCTACACTTCAAGGAGAAAGCATGGACTTTCTTTCTTGAGAAAAACCGGAAGGGGACATTTGATAGGACAAAAGGGATACCAAGGGAATGGTTCAATGAACCATGGGGTGAGTTGGTCTTGGTCATCCAGAAGTTTTTGATTTGTGATAGAGGATATAGCATTGCCACTTGTATCATGTCAGGCTTCTACAGCATATCAAAGGGGAGGATAGGATTAATTTACCATATTTCCTATATAGGAGCCTTTTGAGAATGATTGAAACAGTGAAGCAATAACACAGGCCTAAAGCAGAACAGATTTACCACCAAGGATTGATCAAAATCCTAGTTGAGTATCAGGTGAGATCACAGGGCATAGTATGGAGAGAATTCATGTCCAAAAATCATTTTATTGAACAGATTAATGAAGCACATGACAAAATAGAACAGGAAAACAGAATCTTGATGAATTCACCCTTGTATCCCAAAACAAGAGCTAAAAACATGGCCATGCAGGAAACTGAAATATCTGTTATGTCTATTCCTAGAAGATTTAGGAATAAGAGTCCCATTGACTTAGACAAGGAAGTAGAAGCATATTCTCCAAGAAAACAAGAAGAAAATGACATTGCACAAGAAGTCATTGAAAGGGATTCTTCATATGATGATGTAGCAGCAGCATCATTAATGAAAACAACACAAGATTTTGAAAAGGAAATCAATTTGCGAAGAATCCAGGACTTAACTGATCAATTGGAAATTAACAAAATCCTAGAAAAACAATTAACAGAAGAGAACAAGGCACATAATAAGGATAATGCTAAGTTGGTCAAAGCAAATGAAAAGTTAAAAGAAGAATTAGGGAGACTGAAACGGAAAAATGATCTACTTTCTAAGAAAGCATTTAAATGGCTAAAGGACAAGAACATGTGGCAGGCAAAATATGAGAAATAGAAGGTTAAAGCAGCTTTGTTCAAGGAGAGGCATAACTCAGGATTGGATTGTTTGGTCAGAGAAACATCTGCAGTTACAACATCTACTACAGAAAGAAGAGGATCCAAGAGGAGTAAGCAAGCATGGGGACATGCTTGATGATAAGCAAGGGAAAGATGTTGGGCCTTAGTTTTGGTCTTATTTTGCTCTAAGAAACTTACTAATCCATCTATTTGTCATCCATTTTCACTTCATTCATTCCATTTTGATGTATATTTGACATCCATTTAGGTATTTAACTTTAATTTATCAATTTCTAAAGTTTTTATGAAAGTTTGATTTTAAGTGAAAATTTCGTCGATTTAGAAATTCCCGTAATCACTCTATGACTGATGTGGTTTCAGGACACTTGGGTACAAATTGAATACATGAATGGAAAGCTTGGGAACTAGGACTAAGCCACCTATTCTTAGTTCGAACAGAACAAGCTTTATTAGGCCCATTTGGTGCTAGTCAATCATGACTAGTCAGTCAGAAATCCCATAGAAATAGGGCAGTTTTGAGATTCTATGGATTTGGTCATATTTCTTGGGATGGGAGTAGTGAATTCGACTTCGATAGATGGATTAGAGTAGATGGATTTGTTAGAGTGAATATAGATCAGTTTGTTTCATGAGACTTCTTATTTAAGAGCCACAACTTTGATGGCTTAGGTATTGACTTATTATATTTTTATGCTGTGACACTTTTGGATTGAGGAGTTAATTTGAAGACTTGTGCTATTATTATTTTGCTGCTCAATGCTATGGATTTGTAATTGATTTGAGCTTCTGATATCACTTCCCAAGTGTGCAAGGAAAGGGTGGACGGCCCCCACTCCAAGCTAAGTACACTTCCTTGTTAACTAGTTTTATTTCTTATAATCTGTTTATTGTAGAACTGGTTTTTCAAAGCTTTATTTCAGATTGCTTTATGGTTCATGCATGGTGATTGATTGCATTAGTTCTTAGCTTATTTATCACTTTATTAAGTTGGAGAAAAACAAGTGTTCAAGTTGAGCATCTCTTCTACTAAAATGATGAATTAAAACTAGTTTCTTTGGTTTGCATGTAAGTAGTTTCTTATTGTGATTTTGGTATTGAGATGAATAAATTATGATGAAATACTTTATGCGTCTCTTAAGTTAAGAGCTTCTTTCATTAACAATTTATCCATCTTAAGTTCTTGGTTTTAATCTCTGATTCATTAAGTGGTAGTTGAGGCAAAGGTGGACTTCTTGAGTCAAGAACCATCTCCATATTTTTCCTATGCGTTAAACTAATTGAATTAGAGTTGTAGGATGTATTTCTTTAAGCTTTTGAATAACTTATCTTTCAAGGTTTGATTATATCTGATCTTCACATATAGTGAACTTGCCTCAAAGCATAAACAACCCGGATTGATAAGAAATAATTGTGTTAATTTAGGTACACAAATTAGCTCAACAGTTGGTGTGGAAGGAGACTTGTCTAGAATCCCTTATGGTTGTTAGAAAATTGTGTGATGAGTCTCTTGTTTACTGTGTTCTTGTGTTAGTGATTTTTGGGATTTTGTTTTCACGCACGGGTTCGTGCAGGGTTTGGACTATCGGCCATTTTTGGCTCTATAATTGTCTCTGCCCCCGGCGCAAGGGATTTATTTATCATATGCATGTATGTAGTTTGGGAATGGAACCTTTAGAGTTTTGGTATTTGAGAGGTTCAATTTATATTTACATCCCCATACATCTCACAAAAAGTTGGATTCTTATGTGGCTCGGGGCATTTTTTCTTGTTGGTCACTTATCGACAACAAGAAATTGAATTGGTTTTAGCTTTAGTTTTTGTCATCTTATATGGTTACATTGGCAGGTTCCCTATTCTTGAGTGATCCCTGGAAGCTTATTGCTTCTGTGTATAAATTCCTTTTGGTTTGGCTTCAAAGGTTATAGTTAGTTTATAACATGCCTTGTAGGTACCTCAGTTACATGGCTCGTGCCGCCTCAGGTAAAGGAAAGGCTTCCCGAGGATCTCACAGCCGAGTTAAACAAAGTAAAACATCTCCTAGGACCAGTCAGCCTAGTGCATCAGGTGGTAAAGTATGTGGGTGTAAGTGGGCCTCCCAAATAATTAATGAAGAAACCCATGCGTACCATTCAAGCAGCTCTGCCCCGGTCTGAAAGCTCAATGTAGAATGGGAAGAGGAGCTCAACTAGAAAGAGAATATTTTGGAAATTGGTTTGGATGATTGGAAGACATTGGTGCCAGACCCTGATCATTCTTGAGGAAGATCCACCCAATACAAACAAACAATTTAGTTATATTGGATGATGAAGAACCTCCTAGCTAAAGCTCCAGAGCAGCTCCAAATAGACATGCCTTCGTCCTCTCATGGGTACTCGGATTATAGTAAGGAGTTTGAGAAGATTACATTCCAAATGCAACAACAAAATGGTTGTCTCAGTCGCATCGAGCAACATATTCCATGTATCCCTCAAACTAAGTTGTGAGGCTCCAGTGCAAAGGACCCTACTCATGTTGATTCAACTGAAGATGAATAGTTTATTGGTGCACCCCTTGTTTTGGTTTTTTGTATGCAAAAATTTCATACTTTTCAGAATGTTTACAATTATGTTTACAATTATCTAGATTGTATAAAGTATAAGGACACTCAGGCTTATTTAGACTGGCTTGCTAGGTTCATAATATTTTTCTTTTGGATGGCTTATCATATCTTTAGGTGGTCAACAGACCTGGTTTCCCACTAGGTAGGATGGGGCCACCTAACCATCTGAAATTTGGATGTAACCTACCTCTTTTTTGATAGAAAATTAATAGAAAGGTCCTACCAAGCTTACAAAAAAAAGAAAAACCCAAGTTATTATTAATATTATAAACTAAAGGGATTAATAAACCAAAGGAATTAATAATATATACCATTGGGATTAATAAATCCAAGGATGGGCATGGTCGATTGAAGATGACTATATTCAACAATGGTTAATCATGGTTAACTATAAGAGCCTTGATTAACCATTATGACCATGGTTTATTATGCTTGACGATGGATTATGATGGTCGAACATGGGTGATCATGTTTGAGAATGGCTAACATTAAAAGGGATGGTTGACCAAGGTTAATCATGGTTGACCACACTCAACCATAGTTGACCAAATTTAACCAAAGAGACCTTCAATATGGTTAACAGAATTCAGCCATGGTTAATCATGGTTAACCATTGTTGATCATGATTGAGTATAGTTGATTGTGGTTCATCATAGAGACATTGACCATGGTTAACCATATTCAAGCATGTTTAACCATGGTTTATCACAGTTGATGATGGTTGACATCGAATAGCCATATTTGAACATTATTTACCATGTTTGATGCAATTAAGCCATGGTTGGCGATATTCAATCATTGTTTATCATGGTTGACCATGGTTAATCATGTTAAACCATCGTTGTTCATATTCACCTATTCCTGACCATGGTTAACCTTAATCAATGATGGTTGACCATGGCTTACCATGGTTCATCATCGCTGACCATCATTGACCATGGTTGACCATGTGTTCACTATTAAATGTAGTCCAACATAGTCAACCACAATAGTAAATGTTGTCGACTAATTTTGTAATGTCACATTATGATGCCAGATAAATTTCAATGTAATGTAACACTGCAACAATTTTTATCACAATTCAACATTGGATAGATTTTTGTACCATCCAGACATCACAACATGTTTGATTATTAATACTAATCAATAATATTAATAGGCAATTATGTCTGACCAAAGTTGAATACAATTGATTTTCAAACATAGTCAAAGAATCACCAAAATTTTAAATGTGGTTGACCACATTTTCTAATCATATTATACATTGAAATGAAGTTATCAACATTCATGTTGAAAATATCTTATTCATATAATCTACAAAACAAAAACGACTAAATTTCCCACCTCGTTACGGATTTATGAAAATGCAACTTAAAGTTGTTCATGAATTAAATTATTTAGAAAACTTTTAGCAGAGTATCCAACAAATCCAATAATCCTGTTGGTCTCCAACCTAGCAAGTAATAGTGATCCCAGCAAGTAATAATGATAGAAATGGGTGTTGCAACTAAACAAAAGATAAATTACTAGACTAAACATGTTTTCTCCTCAACTTGTCCTCCTTTTCCACCATAATCGAGATCGTGAAGGAAAGATAAACAGGTTTAGGTAAACTAATTTTTCCTTATCTTGAATAATGACCACTTTGTGACTCGTATTGGCATTTCCATATGTGCACTATTTAGCAAAATTTTGTTGGAAATTGATAGAGTAAAGACTCGAGCAGTCTTGTAAACCACTATAATAAAGCAGACTTAACACTAATCAAACTCTTGTAGACCACTGTAATAAACTAGACCCAACACTAATCAAACTGGTAGAGCAAGGTTGATACAAACCAAGAGGGAGAAAAATCTTAGAGAAAATTTGACAAAGACATGACAAAACAAAGTTGATGCAATCTAAACACCAAGCAAACTCACATAGCAAAGTTGAATAATAAATTAATTACGATCCATGGGTGTTTGATAGTGGTCACTAAGCAAACCCGGAGAGCAGTGTTGATGAAAATCTAAGACCAAGCAAACATGTAGAGCTAACACTCACCCAAGAAATTCTAACACAAACAATTGTGTATTGGGCCCACCTATTCTATATACTAACCATCATTATCAAAGAACTAAACCGGCTGATATCTAATTTCATATGGGAAGGTTAACATGACAAAAACAAATATCACCTCGCCAAACTTGATAAAAATTCTCGGCGAAAACAATTGGGAGTATGGGGCATTATGGATCTACGAAAGTTTGGAACTGCCTTATTATGTAAATCCCTATGGAGAGGATTATTTGGGGAAGGATCCTGGGGCAAGACCATTAGAAAAAAGCACCTAGCAAAAAAAAAAATTTGAGTGCTGGTTCAGGAAAGATACCATTAGCAAAATACAGGGATCCGTGATATGGAAAAGCTTCCAGAAAATACAATTGTTTCTTGTACGGCAGCTCACATGGAATTTTCATAATGGCAACATAATCTTAATCAATGTAGATCCTATCCTTGGAGCTGGGGAGGGATGCTCAATTGCCCAAGGAATAAAAAAATTTCTTCACAGCACAGGCATTTTTGTTTGGGGACAACTTATTGAGGGCTGGAAAGGTCTGATTCTGATCTGGAAAGAAGCAAACAGAATTGGCCTTCATGGCCAAGAGGCAGTTCAATGGGATAAGATTATGGCTAACATCAAGAATATAGGTATTTGCCATACAAAATTCTGCGACTATCTTACCTAGAAAGGAAAGATGTCCTCCAACAATATTAGTGTGGCTGATATATACCTTTATTTAAACCACATGATACCTTCTCAAACAAACTAACAGCTCCCCACAATACTATGGAAAACAAGAATCCCAAGAAAAATTACAATTTTCTCTTGGCTGTTTTCTCCCAATAAAATTCTCATTTAGGAGAACTTACAGAAGAGGCAATGACATGGGCTAGGGATATGCTCCATCTGTAAAGCTGAGGACAAAAACAATGACCACATTTTCTCACATTGCAAGCTTACCACACAGGTTTGGAAACAATTATCAAAATTCTTTGGTTTCTGCTTTATCTTGTATACATCCATCAAGGACTCACTGGAATGGTGGAGTGCTCAGAAGTCCTCTTGGAGACCCATTCCTCTCTTATGTTTCTGGAAAAGTTGGAAATGGAGAAATACATTTTTGTTCCAAAATAGAAGAGAGGACTTTCATCAAATTGCTTACAAAATCGTTGCAAATTACAATGCTTTCTGGCCACAAACCAAACCGTCTTGCAAGAACCCCAGTAGGAATCGTTAAGCACTACTACAATTTCCAATCGCCTTTTTTGATGGTGCGACAGAAAAAGGTACATGTGGTTGTGGCTTTTTTATATCCATCAATGATCATCTTAAATACACTCTTCATTGGAATGGAGGTAATGGAACAAACAACAAAATAGAAGCTATGGCTCTTTGGGGTCTTCTATGCTTTAACCATTTTCTAGATATACCTGTTTTACATATATATGGAGATTCCAAAATTATAATCAACCATGTCTTAGGAAAGGTGTCTATTATTAATCCTCTTCTTTCAAGATGGATGAAGAGAGTTGAGACCTTCTCGCAAAAACAAAATGGTTTCTCTATACAGCACATAGACAAGTCCCAAAACAAGCAAGCGGATAGTTTGTCAAAAAAGGGCTTACTTCTCGTTCTTGGCAAATGGCATATCAACATCTACTGGGGAACTGCATTTACAATTGTGGGGACTTCATTCCCCCTTTAGTGTTCATATCTGTTTTACTGTGCACTGTTTTTTTTCCTGTTGATGCTTAGTTTTGGCCTAGACACTGGGCAAATATAGTGTCCTCTGCGAGGTGGGTCTCCCACTTTCGCAAATGGTGTCTTTTTCTCAACACATTTTTTCTCGAGCACATCACAAGGGAAGTCTGCTTATATATGTCTTTTTCTCACTAGATAGACCCCATTTATGCTCTGTTTTCTTCAGAGGTTTGTGAATATAACCCCTCTCTCCAGCATATGTATCTGCTATGTTTTTTTTTTTTTAATGTATGACGCTTGTTTCGAATGAAACAAACTAGATATATTTTACCATATGTTTATAATATATTTTATGGTTTTTTCGTCCTAAAAAAAGTTGAAACAAACCCTGCACAAAGCAAACTCACAAATCAAAGTTGAATAATTTATATTATAATCCATAAGCGTTGCGAATCTAAATTCTAAATGTAGGCTATTTTTATAGCAAACAGATAACAATAAATTCCCTTTAATTTTCATTTATCGGCTCATCATGTTTGACTCGTGGATTTCGTATCCACCTATTCAAATCTGGGTTTGGAGGATTAACCGTGCTAATTCCACGCCTTTAAACAGAATCCCGCCTGTTTGGAGGATTAACCTGCAGGATGGTTGTCAGTTTTCTATTGCTATCTACTCAAAAATCGCGGCTGCGCATTGAATCTCGCGACGATCCAGTTGGGCTCAGTGAGACCCACATGAAGGACCGTTCAATCTAACTTTCTTGGACCCATTTAAGAATATGAAATTTGACTCAATAATTTTCTTGGACTCATAAATTTTCCCAGGCTGAAATCGCAATCAATCAGCAAAATAGCATATGAGGTACATATACCTAAATATTAAAAAAATTATTATGTAATCTTAATGAATTCCACTACTTTTACAGTACATTGCATTGTATTCCAATAAACGTGGAAATCCAATGTAAAATTCCAATAACTTTACAGGACATTGCAGTGGATTCCAATTATGTGGGTGAAGGACGAGTAGAGTGCTTATTTATTCGTATTTTGTTCATCTCATTTTTCTCCATGGCATGTCGCTATGGGATTTGACTACTCTTAAAAGGATTTCTACACCGGCTTTGACTGAAATTGCGAAGTAGTTGATTTTAATTTATTTATTTAGTTTTTTTAAGAGTTTCTCTTGAATGTCAGGTTAAGAAATGTTTAAGTCAAGTCAAATTAAATTAAGGAGAAATTGTAATTAATTTTGATTTCTGAATAGATTAAAAATATAATAAATATCGTCATAGAGGTTTGGTTTGGCGGTAAGTGGATGATCTGTTAAGTTATCTGTGTTGTTGTGTAGGTCACGAGTTCAAGTCTAGTCTTAACTCCGTTTTTGCAAACTAGGCGGTTCCTCCTAAAGGTTATAGTGGCACGCAGTAAGATTTAACCCATGTAACGCCAATACAATACCAAGCATTACTGATTCCGCTAATCAAAAAAATAAAAAATATGAATCAAATTAATTAAAAAGATTAAGTTGTGAAAAATATATATAATGAATATAGACAAATTTATCTAACCTTTTAACTTTATTTATATTTATCTGATTTTGAAATGTCGTATTTTTAATTTACTTTGGTTTAAACAAGTTGGACAGGATTATGAATTTCGAATGTCTGAAAATTTCCAAAGCTATTTTATTTGTCTTGAATTATTTTTTTGAAATAATGGTACACTAGGAGGAAACTGAACTTTATACTTTATTATACACATATAAAATAGAAAATGATAAATTCATTTGAATTAATGAAAAGAATTTAATTCATTATATTCAATTTTAGAATAACAAATTATGATTAATTAATTCAAAATAAATTACAATGTATAAAATAATATAATATTTAAATAATAATTAATTTGATTTTAGTTGAAAAATAATATATATATATAAATTTATAAAAGTAATTTCTAAAATCAATTAATTTATTTATAATTTTATAATTATATAAATATATTAGTATCAGGGGAATGAGGAATATGTGATTTATTATATTATTATAAGCTTCTACATGCAATATAAGGTAGAATAAACAAAAAATTACATTTTAGTTCTTTTAAGTGGTGGCTAGGCTTTATATAAACAACTCCCATATGAAATGGTTTGTTTGACTGTATACAAATTGCCTCTCCTTGATCACCTCAAAAGCTCCTTTCTATTTCTTGGGATCATGATTGTTGCTACACCAAAATCCATAAAGTTGATGAATCCTTAATAGGCGGTTAAATACGTGTCACGAAACACACATGGAGAACTACATTATCCAATGCACAACAATCTCCCCCTGAGTGCGAGCCAACGGTGTTTCAAACTCGAGACCATTAGCTTTGATACCACTTGTTGGGATCATGATTGTCATTACACCAAAATCCATAGGTGTCAGTAAAAACTTACATCGCCAGAGTTAATTGTTCATCGAGATATGGCTAAGCATATGTCATGAAACACACAAGGAGCGCTAGATTACGCAATTAGCAACATTGTTACCAATTTTCCCCCTTTGTGCTTGAGAATCAATTCCTTAATCATGGCAGCCTTGCCCTTCTCCACCGCCCTCCCGCTTCGTCCCCATCAAAAGTTTCTTACAACTCCCACCTCATTTAAAGGGTCCTCAATCACAAGACAAGAGTGTTCATACTTACCTTTTGAATCCTCCAACCACTCAATTACGACATTTTCTTGAAGGGGGTCATCTTGAAATATAACCTCCTTACCTCCACATGGTTAGCAAAGATCCAACTACCTCTATTAGTGTCACTTAGTGTGCATTCAAAAAGTTTTTATCCTACAAAGATAATGGTTAGTTTGCATGTTTAATGGGCTCTAGCCAAGCTTGTAGACCTTAATAAAATGATTGAGCCTACAATTGGAAATATATCTCAAGATGAAAATTGGTATCTATCCCTAATGTTAAACATTTAGTTGTAGTAGAATTTAACCTACTATAAGTTATAGATCGGATCCTCAACTCTTTTCCATGGTCCTTGGAAAATATAACATATGTATGAAAAACTGGCTTTCAAAATTTGATATCTCTATAGACATACTCTCCATAATTTTTATCTCAATAAGCTTATCATTTTTGTACATTTTTTGGGCTATAATTTTATGTTACATAGGAAATTCTATAAGTAAATTTCATTTTAGAATTGATGAAACAAATTCAATGCCTGTCACAATAGATGCATGTATGTTTATGAATGAGTTTCAATAATGGTGGAATTAAAGTGGTTGATAAATATTATATCTAGAGTCAAAAGACAGACTATGAGCAACTGACATTCAAATGTAGAGAATGTTTTGAAACATGACACATTGATGTGCATTTCACTAATATTCTAAGTATGGTGCTAGAATAAATCTTATTAATATCGTATTTTCTAGGTTTTCAAAATGGATGCATAACTACTGGTCAATTTGGACCCTCTACATCCATATCAATGATTTTTTATTTACTTATCATGGAAATATATCTCTACTAGTTATTCCTCCCCATGAAGAAGTAGCATCTGAAGCAATCCCTTATCAAGTCATAAGAGCAAGGACCCGTTCCACTATGACACTTCTAGTGTGAACCTTTGAAGGAAAATATAAAGACATACACAAGCTAAATCATCAAACAAGTAAAGGTGACATGGTTTGACTAAGTAGTGGAAGAAGAATAAGCAACTTTAGAGATTCTTGATCCAAAACACCCCAATTAAGGATGAGATAAAACAAGCCACCTACATGGAATCCCAAACAAAACATATTACTTTACTACAATATAAAAAGGGAGAATAGATAGAAGGTGTGGAAAAAATGAAATGTAACCTACCTCTAGTAATAGTATGATATCAAATTTGAAATCAATATCAAGACATCATCTAGCTATATAGTTCTTTTGGATTAAAGATCTATTCATAATTATGTGTCTATTCATGCGAGACATGATATAAAAAGAAGAATAGTTCTTTTGGATTAAAGATCTATTCATAATTATGTGTCTATTCATGCGAGACATCATATAAAAAGAAGAATAATGTTAGATGGAATCTCGATATAAGAGAAACGTTTAACATTCTATTGAGAAGGTCCCATCTACGAGAGACACTAGTCTTTCATCACTCTTTCATATGCAATCATTTGTTGTATAGTTAGCCCATAACTTTTTATAGTAAAAAATCCGTGCTTCTATGAAAAAAATATACCTTTTAAATAGAATCGAAGTGTTTCATCTTTCATTCTAGCAATCCTCCTTATAGTACAAAAATATGAAAAAATCAATGAAAATTGAAGAGGTGAGGTTTCCATCAAAACTATTTGATTTAACGCAAACTTGAATTAAACCATCAAATTCAGCCGATGCCACATTGTTTTATTATAACATCTTATTATAATGCCACTACACATAGTTGCAAAGAAAACGAAATTAAGATGGCCAAGTTTTATATATTCGAACTCGCTTGAACTGTAATTAACTAAGTTGACTTTTAATATACTTATAGCATGATACATTACATCACATTCAAATTGTGGAATCCATTACCTATTACAATACATAGACGATTCACAGGAAGTTCGAAACAAGATTATAGAGAATAAATGAAAAACACTGACCAAAAAAAACTCATAAAAAGACAAGGTTATGTTCTTATTACTCGAGAAATTTAAAATAATTATGAACCTTAATAAACGAACAAGAAGTTGTGGTTAGAAGTAATTCTTCAACGCATATCTCAAACTATTTTAATAATGTAAATCTTTATTCAATCTCAAACTATTTTAATAATGTAAATCTTTATTCAATCTCATTATTGCTTGCACAGAATATTTGGGAATCTGATGGACATATGTGCGGTTAAAAAAGTGCATGTCTATCAGATTTCCAAATATTCTAGGAATCTACAATCAGCTTAAGGTTGCCCATTATAAATATGTATTCAATCACATATTAACGAATTGAGTGCCTAGATCATTCTGCTATAGCAACAAGTCTTTACAAAGATCCAACCCATTGTTGATATCTCTGAGATTAAGTAATACAAATATTTATTCCAATCATTTTATAAGTGCTTGAATGTGTTCCTTTAAGTTACAACGACAAGTTCTTGGGACGCATCATAAATACAACTCTGTAGCAAGCTCATTATTACGTTACAGCAACAAGTTCTTGGGATGGATCATAAATACAACTCTGTAGCAAACTCATTATTACGTTACAGCAACAAGTTCTTGGGAAGGATCATAAATACAACTATGTAGCAAACTCATCATTAGCATTTTTCATATTAATAAAGAACTCCGCAAATCACTAAATAAACACCAATTCCCATCGACCCCAGACTTTCACACGATGGAGTTTGGCTTCTTTGATCCCTTTCCATGCGATGCGATTATAGAAACTTGAAAATTAATGTGAGGCGTTAGAGTTTGGAAATTATGTTAGCAGACGTACTACCTCGCGCATTGTGGGTCTTCGGACACTCTGTTTTTTTATACAGAGAAAGGCCACAAAGAATACATGCATGAATTCCTCCATAGGAACATCGCTGAGCCTTGGATCTATAATCTTCCAAACTTCTTCTTTGGTGGATTTCGTTATCTTCTTCACCCACCCTACGATATTCATACCCTCTTCAAATTCAGAAATGCCTACTGACTTTTTTCCGGTAAAAAGTTGGAGCAGAACCACACCGAAGTTGTATACATCGCTTTTGTCGTCCACTTTCAAAGTGTACACGTACTCTGGTTCAATCAATACTATTTAGTTTGATTGGCAAAGTAAATGGCAATGGTGAAACAAAAAAAAAAACAAGGTTTTCACTTGATTAAATTCAATATCAATATCACATACCAAAATAGATGCATGCTTTCTCAGTAGATGTATGCTTTCACTCTACGTGTAGATAGATATACAACCAAAAACAAAAAATATAATGCTAGTTTACCTGGTGCTATGTACCCAAAGGTGCCTGCAACGGAAGACATGTATTCCGAAGCGCCAGAATGTTGAAGGAACTTGGCTAGCCCAAAATATGCAACATGGGCTTCAAAGTTGGAATCCATAAGAATGTTATTTGATTTCACATCGCGATGGAGAATAAGCGGGCGACAATCATGGTGGAGATAGCACAACGCCTTCGCAGCTTCTACTGCAATTTTGTATCTTGTATGCCAATCCAAAGGTTCGCCACTTTCTCCATGAAGTAGCTGACCTAAGCTTCCATTAGGCATGTATTCATACACCAGAAGATTAGTGTCATGGTTGGAGCAAAACGCCAGCAATTTCACTATATGCCGGTGGCGGATTTTCCCGAGAGTCTTGATCTAAGCAGAGAAACCATGATCATTTGAAGAGCCTCTTCTAATCCCCACAAGTTTCTTCACTGCGACTTGCTCGCCACTGGGCATCATGCCTCTATACACAACTCCAAAGTTCAGTTTTTGGAAGGCCGTCATCTTCTAGGGTCTGGCGTCGCCTTGTTTATAGACGAATTTCTCCCTAGTGATGACTCTGCCGATTGCCAACACGAGCAAGCAGAAGAAAAGTCCGAATGCTAATAGCCCTAAGAGAAGTCCAAGCTTGATGTGTGCTCAGACGGGCGAACTATTAACAAGAGACCCGCAAGGTCATAAGTGTGGTCCGCATAAGCAGGGATTCTCTGCAAAACACCTTGCACCAAATACAGAAAACAGATTGTCTGGAACAAGGCCTGAAAAGTTGTTGTAAGAGAAATATGCAGAGCTCAAGTGAGGAGTGTTATCACTCAGGATGTCCCTAAGCTCCTGAAGGGATACGGCCGAGGTACCCACAAACCAATCTTTGGGTTGCAGGTTCTAGCCTACCTGCAATCAGAGAGGGCTCTCTCTTGATGATTTAGCTTTGTTGATGATGAGTTTAGGCTAGATATTGGGTTCAGTGGGTTTTGTTTAGGTTTGGATGGTGTTTGAATGGAAGGAAGGTGCATTCAAGCATAGAGGCATGCATAGAGTGATAAGTTTCAAACCATTGGGCATGGAGTCAAGGAGTAGGACCGCAGGTAGGTTTTCTTGATCACAAGAGGAATATGGAGCAAGGTAGCTGCACATGAAACAACCTTCAAGCTAAAGAGATGGAGTGAAATGTAAGGAATGAGAGGCAATTAAGAATCTCTCAATCAGATTAACAGAGGGAAAGAAAATGGAGCTCTATCTAGGGCAGTTAGAATCCTGGATAACTGTTCAAACATGTGATTAGGGCAAATATGAGCCAGGTGGAATTCATATTTATGCCTAAAACAGATGAAAACATAAAGAAACAACAGAAATTGAGCATAGAGTGCAATTAAACAAATTCTAAGCTATTCTTTCTTTCTTCTGCTTAGATAATGATGTATGAATGGAAGAACAGAGGTAAGAAGCACTTATTGAGTCATGTATCAGCACAAGAATTCCACAGTCACTCTTTAACCATTAAACACAGTACACAATTCATTCTCCGAGCTCTTAAGCAGTCTTTGATTATAGAAATTATCAAATACACAGTGCGAGTCTCTGCGCTATCAAAACATCCAACTAACCAAAAACCAACCCTTGTTACATTGTTTAGGGTTGTCTTTATAGGTAAAATATCCAGAAGTATTTATTACAACCGACCCAAACAGGTATGCGGGAAAAAGTTAAACTTGTGTTGAAATTAAATGAAAAATAAAATATCTATTGAACTGCGCCAGAAGCAACTGGATCGAAAGGAGTTAATGTAGTGTCCTCTGTGACTTGGTGCAGTGTTGTTGCAATAACTGAGCTTTGAGCTTTGGTCCACTGATCTTATGTAAGTTTTAATGTGCAGTCACTGTGATGATGGGCTTTGAATGGTTCCTTAACTGCTTCTTGACTTTCAAGGATTTCTTTTAATGTTTTATTTGCCTTGAGCCCAGAGAAGATCTTTACTGATACGCTTCGCCGCAACATTGATACTCTTTGACATGGATTTTGGCTTCACATTTGCTTTGATACTCTTTAATCCCTGAACCGGGTCTCTCTCTTTCTTCTGATACGTGAAAACTGCAAAATCGGGCCTTTTCTGCTCTTTTTGGCGCAAAAATGGCTACGGAATCAAAAGATTCCCTAAATATTCCCCTCTTTGGCCTATTTCCCGTAGCGATGCGCGATTAATCGAAAACTGCCTCAGAATTTGAATCCAGGCATCCTAAGATGCATTTTTGCGCTTGCGCGCCCTTTTTTGGTGGGTGACGTCAGCATGATGTCAATGGTGGGTCTTGGTACGGCGGATGACGTGGCAGGGTGACATGGCAGGGTGATTTATATGTTTCTGCGATGCGAAAGCGGTAACTGAAATGCTGTGATCTGCGATGAATTTGCAGTGAAACATGTCTTAATGATAAATCATGTTTTAAACGAAATATATAAGTAAATGAAGGCATGCGGCGAGGAAGTATTTGTGATGTGATATATTCTCTTGATGCTATAGCAATGTCGCATTGGAGCAAAGGAAAGTGGCATGCACTTTGGGAACAAGACTCTTGCGACCACGGATTTCTGATTTGTGATATCGCATCGACAGAAAGGGGAAGGGGCATATATATGTGGCATATAGTTTTTGCGATACGCCGATTTGCGAAATGACATCGACGGAGCATCCATCGGGGAGAACAAAAAACGAACAACATTACTTTTGAGACCTTCGACTACGATAATCGCGTCGGAGGGGGTCCAAAGGGATCGAAAGAATGTTAAGGCAGTCAGCAAGGGTTATTGCGATCGGAAGAAGGGTATATATGTTTCTGAAGAGTATTTGCGGCTTCGGAAGGTGTCCGATAAAGAAGAAGAGTTTCATGCTTTGGAAGGAGTCCATTGCATTGGAAGATGGTTTTAAAGGGGCCAGATAAGGGTTCTTGCTATGTTTCAGACAAACTTAGTAATTCCCAAGTGTACTTATGGTTATTTTTCAACCAAGTGGAGGGGATAAGTATGTGGGGGAGTTATTAACATAGTTTTAGTAGGGGATGGGGAGATAGATAGGGAGCTATATAGTAAGGTAGTAGTTAATGTGACCATGATGAGAAAGCGCTAAGTGGGTGAATCTTAGGCTATTAAGGGAAACAATGATCCATAAAGGGAGTATGAATATTCTTTAAGTAAAGTAGATCTTTACCAAGGTGAATGATATGGAAAATGACGAAACTAAGAGGCATCAAGCAGATCTTGATCTCTTCAGGGAGATTAGTGAGTGTCTTGGGGAATAAGGAAGAAGGGGGAAATTAGTCATGCCTCGCTTGAGTCTTTAAATGGCGACTGCCTAATAATTGTGACCTGAACAGATATGATACTTGAAAACATGAAATTGATCACAAATCAACATTCTGCAACCTCAAAACTACCTACCCAACCTACTTGCCTAGCATTTTTTCTTCTTTTTTTTTGGGTGCACTTAGACTTGCAGACCCAGCTTTTCAACTTTTTCTTATTCTGTTCTCCTATCTCATCTACACTTATTTCATCCAGGGGCTCAGATTAAGCTGTTGAGCACCCTTGCTTCTCTACCTGTCTAAGAATCTGCCAAGATTAAGCTGTTTGGACAGATATTCATTCTCTA
>APFE030973199.1:153724-171764 GCA_000404065.3 Pinus taeda
AACAAGTATTTGATTGAAACCTGAGAATCCATCTAGTAAAGAAATTCTAGAGGAACCCACTACTCTTTGTAGGATGTGGTCCATTTTAGGGAAAGGGTAGTGGTCTTTTAGAGAGACCTGGTTTACGTTTCTTAGGTCTACACACAGTCTGATCTCACCTGATTTTTTCCTTATGGGAACGAGATTGGATACCCATTCAGAGAATCTGATGGGTGCTATAATACCTACTTCAAACATTCTCTTTACTTCCTTCTCAATGAGGGGAAGAAGCATAGGGTTTATTCTTCTAAGTTTTTGCTTGAATGGTTTTTGATTTGGTTTTAAGGGAATGGTATGTTGAATCTGAGGTGTCATAGGACTTCAAGTCCTCATAACTCCAAGCAAATACATCTTGGAACTCTTTGAACAAATCCACATACTTTGGCTTTTGATCAGGGGGCTGATTTTGGACAACTTAATCATTTTGGGCTGTTCTGCTGTCCCTATGTTGCTTTCTTCTATAGCAGCATCTAAAGGCTCCATTTTTGGCTTTTTGGGCACATCATTGTCATCAAACATGTCTTCTAATGGAGTAAGGCCAGCAGGCAAAAAATTATTCTTCAGATCAATGAACTCAACCTCTGCTTTGGCGGTTTCCTCTAAATGCATATGTTTCAGCTATTCTATGTTTGCATTGTCAAAAACAGTTGGGTTAAGGATTTTTTTTGTTGTTGCAGCTGTTACAACCTGCTAATTTTCATTTGTTTGTTGTTGGGGATTGTTCACGACCTCTATGTCAATGTTTAAATTTGAAAACTCGCCCTCAAGAGTAAGGATATTTCTAATGTGGGCATCATTTTCAAATACTTGCCAATCTCTAATATTGTTAGGAATAGCGGGCCTATGTTTTATCTCAGCAGTAAAATGGTGATTTGGCTCAAAGGGAAGCTTGCATGTACTAGCAAAAGTGGCTAGGCTGTGGGCATGTATGTTATGGTCTCTATAAATCTTGGCAAGCTCGAATTCAGCGAAGGTGTAAAGTATATCTGTTGCAGCAGTCCTATAGGCCCTCATCCTATTGTCATTGGTAACGAATTTGCCCTTCATTTGTTGGATGATCAAATCGGAGTCACCTAGAATGGACACTTTTGTAGCTCCTAGAACTTTGAGCAGTTTTAGGCCTAAGAGGAGAGCTTCATACTCTCCCATGTTGTTGGTACATCTGAAATTTAGTTTGTAGGCATGGCCTTCTGCATGATTGTCATGTATATTGTGAATCCATACACCTGCCCCTGCTCCTAACTTGTTGACAGAACCATCAAACTCTAAATACCATGTAATTTCTTGTTTTTGGTTTGTATCAAGAGTTTCAGTTATTTTAGGATTGGGAAGATCTAGGACCTTAGTATGAGGAGGTTCTTCTTGTTTACTGGCTGCCTTGACTGTTGTGACTATTTCATGGGCACGGGCAACAAGTTCTTTATTTATGTATGTCTCTAGCTCTGAAGCTAGAGGCTTCTCACCAGTTGGAGGATCGTTATCATCATTAAAAAGAATAAATGAATCCATATTAGAATGGATTGAGTAAATTGGAAAATTTTGGGGCATCTCCTAACTACTCACCACATACTTCATCAGTGTTTCTCTGTACAGTCTCTTTGGTTGCCCAAAGATAGATATAGTGGCATAAGAGAGGTCGAGTTGAAGGGACCCTTGCAGTTTTGCTCCCCATGATCTTGATAGGAGCATACCATATTTTGTTGGAATGTCAGCAACTACTACGTCCATTAGGATTGTCTTGTTGGGAAACTGGACTAAAGACACACAAAGGTCTTTGATTAAGCCTAAGCATTTGACTTGGCTTGAGTCAAAGGAGTATAGATCCTTGTAGGGTCTCTTGACATCAAGGTTTAGCTTTTCCATCACAGCTTTGGGCATAAGATTGTGTGAGGCACCTGAGTCAAACATAGAATTGTGCAAGATTTTGTCATGTATGTGCAGACTAACATAAAAAGGTGGAACAGATCCATCTATTGTTTTTCCATTAACTTCTAGACCAAACAGCAGCTCAGGGGTATCATCTAGAACATTTACATCATCCCTGACCTCTGGTAGTTGAAGTGATCTCTGAATTTGCCACCTATATACATCATGTTTGGCAAGTTCTGAGAGGGGGATGGATATTTTAAGCTTTCCAATCTCAGCTTCTGAATTGAATGGTTTTTCTGATGGATTCTTAGCGTTAATAGTAGCAGATTTCTCCTTTTCAAGAATACTCTCTGTGTTTTCCTTTGGATTGTCTATGTTATGGTGAATGACAGTTTGTGGTATTTCTGTCTTGGGAAGATTTTTCGGAGTGTTTTTGGAGTGTTGTTCAAATTTTATTTTGAGGAAGAAGGAGGCAGAGGATGATCAATAGGAGGTTGTATGTCTGTTATGTCCTCTACAATTACCTGATGCGGGTTTGGGACAGCAATATCAGCTGGTTCTGTAATGATAACCCTGCCTTTAATCTTATTAGGTTGTTTGTTGTCCTTCGTTTTGCTAGGTGCAGGGATATCAATGGTTCTTGTTCTCAACTTATATTGTTTGTGGACCTCATATACATCAGAATCATAGCCTTGTTTAAAATCAAAAGACTCTCCCGTCTTGGTCTGAAATTGTTTTATATCAGGGTAGTCTTGGTCTTCTTGAGTGAGAAAGATTTGCTGCTCATTTTTCGAATCTATCAAGTTTATGTGAGTCTCTTTTGTGGGCTCACCGGATGTGGATGCCTCTGCATAGTTTTCTTGGAAAGGAGGCCTAATATCAAGGTCGGGACTAGCCCTTCCAGCATTTGTGGTTTGATTTTTCCTGAAGTTTGGATTTCTTATGGTGTTGGACTGTTTCCCTTCCCATGATGATTTCCTCTCAACACTCTCTACTCTGTCTCCCAGCCTATGCATGCCATTGATAATAGCATTTAACTTTTGGTCCAAGGTTGAGGGTTCTTCCTTAAAGGTAGTTCTTCTCTTGGTTCTAGCTCTGTTTCTTTTGGCAATTAGGTTTGCCTCCCCACTAACAGCAACATTTTGCATCTCTGCAAGGCTTTGAGGGGCTCTTTCCCTTAACTGATACACCATTTCAACATCAAAACCATCAGGGAATTTATACAAAGCAAGATCAGGTGGAGGTCCTAGGTTCTGTGGTATTGCATTGTAAACATTATTGAACCTTGCACAATAATCCAAAACAGTTTCCTGAGGGCCTCTTTTGATAGTGTCATATTCAGATAATATGTGCAAGGGGTCTTTCTTTTTCTCCCACCTATTGATAAAGGACTGATATAAGGCTTCTGGGTCTCCTATGGAATTGGCTGGGATTGCTCTAAACCAAGTCCTGACATCACCGGTCAAACTTTGGACAAAAATTTTCATTCTTACACTGTCATCATCAATCTCATAACTCTCAAAATAATCCTGCATTTTCTTTGTATGCTGAAGGGCTTTGCAGGAATTTGTGCCATCAAAATATGTAATTTTAGTCTAGTAATCCTAAGGCATAGCCCTGAGATTTGCAGGCAACTGTAAAGGTGCATATCTATTAGCCATGACAACTGGGATAAGTGGAACAATTGGGGCAACTGGGATAATTGGAGTAGTAGTGGTGGTATTCACAGTGGATGGAGGTGTGGAAACAGGGTTTGTAGAAGTGGATGATGAACTAGGGGAAGTGCGGTTTGAATGGAATAGAACTTTAACAAGGGTTGCTAAATGGCTACGCTGAGCTGTTTCAGGACTGGAAGCAGTCAAACCTTCTTGTAGCTCTTGTTTTCTAAGGATTTTAGGAATTATATTGGGGTTATCAAAAACAGCTGGGGGATTTGGATCTGGATTTGATCTTGTCTAACATGAATGCTTCTTGGGAGCAAGCTTCTAGCTTGTTTTTTGGGAATTTTTCTAAGAATACAGGTTAACAGAAACTTCTAAAGGTTAGTTTCTTCCTCTGCGGAGCTTCAGATTGGTTTTGTGAGATTATCTGAGGAAGTCCCCAGTGGAGTCACCATTATGTTAACACTCAGGTTGTCTCTAAGATCCTTAAGGGATACGGCCGAGGTAACCACAAACCATTCTTTGGATTATAGGTTCTAGCCCACCTATAATTAGAGAGGGCTCTATCTTGATGATTTAGCTTTGTTGATGATGATTTTAGGCTGGCTATTGGGTTCAGTGGGTTTTGTTTAGTTTTGGGTGGTGTTTGAATGGAAGGAAGATGCATTCAAGCAGAGAGGCATGCATAGAGTGATAAGTTTCAAACCATTGGGCATGGAGTCAAGGAGTAGGACCGCAAGTAGGCTTTCTTGATCACAAGAGGAATATGGAGCAAGGTAGCTGCACATGAAACAACCTTCAAGCTAAAGAGATATAGTGAAATATAAGGAATCAGAGGCAATTAAGAATCTCTTAATCAGCTTAACAGAGGGAAGGAAAATGAACTCTATCTAGGGGCAATTAAGAATCCCTGGATAACTGTCATACATGGTGAATTAGGGCAAATATGAGCCAGTTGGAATTCATATTTATGCCTAAAACAGATGAAAAACATAAAGAAACAGCAGAAACTGAGCATAAAGTGCAATTAAACAAGTTCTAAACTAATATTTCTTTCTGCTACTTAGATAATGATATATGAATGGAAAAACAGAGGTAAGAAACACTTATTGAGTCATGTATCAGCACAAGAATTCCACAGTCACTCTCCAACCATTAAACACAGTACACAATTCATTCTCCGAGCTCATAAGCAGTCTTTGATTATAGAAATGATCAAATACACAGTGCGAGTCTCTGCTCAGGCAAAACATCCAACCAACAAAAAACAACCCTCATTACATTGTTCAGGGTCATCTTTATAGGTAAAATATCCAAAAGTATTTATTACAGCTGACCTAAATAGGTTTGCGGGAAAGCTTTTAAACCTAAACTTGTGCTGGAATTAAATGCAAGTAAATATCCTTTGGGATGCGCGAGAGACAGCTGGATCAAAAGGAGTTAATATGCTGTCCTTGGTGACATGGTGTAGTGGTTATACAATAACTATGCTTTGAGTTTTGGTCCACTGATCTTATGTGACTTTGATGTGCAGTAAGTGTGATTTGAGGTTTCTTTGATTACCTTTACTGTTTTGTTGACTTTGTTGGAGGGTTCTTTAATGTTTTCCTGCTTTGGGCCGCTGACAGATCTTTACTAATACACTTTGTCACATCCTCATACTCTTTGACATTAATTTTGGCTTTGCTTTTGCTCTGATACACTTCGATACTTGAACCGGGCCTCTCTCTTTCTTCTGATATGCTAAAAATTGCAAAATCGGGCCTATTTTGCCCTTTTTGGTGTAAAAAGGGCTGAGGAATCAACAGATTCCCCCAAATATCTAGGGCTCTAAAGCCTCAATTTTGCACTTGCGCATTTTTCAACTGCTGACGTCAGCATGACGTTAGCGGTACGGAAGATGACGTTAGCAGTGGGGTCCTCTTGTACGGTGATGACGTCAGCATGATGACGTCAGCAGGGTGACATGGTAGTACAACGGGGGTGAGATGGAGGCAACTTGGCAGGTGACGTGGCGCTCATGTCACGCGAGCGGAGGGCGGTTTTCGGGTTTGTGGCCCACCGCTTTTGCGCCTAGGCCGTATTGGTACAGGGGGCTCCGCCACAGCTGGGAGGGTGACGCGTGGCAGAGGTACGACGGCAAAACCGCCAATCTCCTGGGCGCTAACCTTCGACATGTCGGGGCGTGAAAATACCCGCCCACCGTAGATCGCGAGCGCGCCAGATCTGACGGTTGGCAGATAAGGTAAGGTGGCAGGCAGATAAAAAGGGGGTTGCGCGCCATTTAAATTTTAATATTTAGTTTGGCGGGGGAAAAACTTTAGAAAAATGGGTTTTTGGGGTTAAATCCGAGCAGGGTTAATTTATTTACAGGCGAGACTTTAGGTAAAAGGGGCGGGCATAGGTTTTGTGCAACGGAAGGAGGAATTTATGCCATGGAATGAGTCCAAGGGAATCACAAAGAGGTTTTTTATACTTTGGAGGGGGGACTTAATGCACAGGAAGGGGTCCTTTGCATTGGGAGATGGCTTTTTTGAGACAAAAGGAGGGTTGTTACTAAGTTCCAGATAAACTTAGCAATTCCCAAGCGAACTTTATGGTTATTTTTCAACTAGGGGGAGGGGATAAGTATATAGGGGAGTTATAAATATAGTTTTTAGTAGGGGAAGGGGACATAGATAGGGAGCTACATAGTAAAGTTAGTAGTTAATATGACAGGTGATAAGAAAGCACTAAGTATGTGAATCTCAGGCCTTTTAAGGGGAAAAATGATTTATAATGGGATTATGAATATTCTTTGGTCAAAGCAGATCTTTACCAAGGAAGATGAATTATTTGGGGAAGGAGGAAGAAGGGGGAGTTAGACATGCCTCGCTTGAGTCCTTAAAATGGCCACTTCCTAGTAATTGTGACCTGAACAAATATGACACTTGAAAACATGAAATTGATCACAAATTAACATTATGCAACCTCAAAACTACCTACCCAGCCTACTTACCTAGCATTTTCTCTTCATTTTTGTTTGGGTGCACTTAGACTTGCAGACCCAACTGTTCAACTTTTTCTTTTTCTGTCCTCCTATCTACATCTACACTTATTTCATCCAGGGGCTCAAATTAAGCTTTTGAGCACCCTTGCTTCTCTACCTCTCTAGGGATCTGCCAAGATTAGGCTGTTTGGACAGATGTTAATTCTTTATATTCTAAAATAGGAAATTGAACCCTAGGGAGACCAAGATTGAACTGTTTGGAACTCCCTATAACCGGAAATTTTTAAAAAATGGACTAGTATATCAAAATTGGAACACAGAAGTGGCACTTGAACTGGAACTTTCTCCTGGCACCCTTTTCTAGCATCTGTAGCAAATATGGAACATTGCAGCATGCAAAGAATGACATATTTGGCATGTAAAAATGCCAATCATGAAAGATGAGTAACCTGCTGCAGCAGGAGGCTAACAATATGCACAGACAATGGAGTGACCGCATTACTAGATACATAAAATACAAAATGAAACTAATTAAGTAATCACAAAAACAATTTATGTACTTGCACTTGATTTCTTCACAAAATTATGGAGGAGGAGCATGTTCCTCCCAACTAAAATTATGTCACCAAGATGAAAAGATTAACCACTCTTTTATTATTCCTTTAGTGTTATATTATATTTTCATGTGAAGAGAATTTTAGCAACTTCTTCATTCAAGGTATTCCCACCTTTTTTTCTACGCCTTTCCTTTTATTTTTGTATTCCCACCTTTTTTTTAGGCTTTTTGTTTTATTTTTAATGTAGACTTTTATTATAGATTCAATAGCTTACATGATATGCTAAAGCACAAGAAAAAAATATACTCTACTCTTGAGGGAAAACCAAAATTGATCCATGAAAACAATAAGCACCAAAGGAAGAATTTTAATTGCACATAACACAACATTTCTGTGTGGAAAGCAACTCCAAAACTCTGACTATCTATATCACATTAACCAAAAAATATGAGAAGAAAATACAATTATTGTTCAACCCCAAACAATTCATGCACTACTACAATCTATCTCGCTCCTTCCTAGGCTCACTCTCACCAACACATAGCCAATTTACTATCCTTCCAAGCCCCTACATCATTGTGCTCATAAATAAGCCTTCGATGAATACAATATTCTCTACTAAACCTTGAGCTCAACTTGCACAAGTATTTTCTATCCTCTTCGTGACTCATTCCCTTTGGCCACGACTTAGCCAAATTCCTAGCCCTCCAAGCACCTACTTGCTTGCCCAATTCCCGAGAGAAATATCCCATATCTAATTGGGAAATTCCTCATCAATAAGTGCACAATCCAAACATAGGTCCTCAACTCATTTCAATCACGAGCTCTACAATTTCAAAAATTATACAACTCATAGTACACTATCCACGAACTCTAATCTTAATTACGTCTTCATGCGAACACACATGCATGAATTATTTATGAGTGACTCTTGAGTTAGCAGGTGTGGTAGTGGGGATGCACTCATGCACTACTTCACTAGTAGACCTCTACTAGTTCCTCCAATAGTTAGAACTATTTTAACTCACTATAATTGAGTTAGACTAAGTTATCTAATTACAACTTCAAAGAACTCAACGCGGGCCCCTAAAATTTAGGGATCACTCTACATGACTCTAGATAGACCTCCAAGTCGAATTTCCTAAGCTAACTAAGCCAACTTAACATATTTAACTATTAGAAGTTGCTATGAGAATAGAATTACAAATTAATTCACAATTTAAATCAATGACAAATTAAATTCAAATTTCTAGATGTTATTTCTAACATTTCTTGTTCTTATTTTCAACACTACCTCTCAACAAGAAAGGAATTCAACTCTATCCTCATCCTGAACCTTTGCAATGTTCTCCATGAAACATTTCTCTCTAGTGTTGTCGCTAATGCAACTCGTGAAACTGAAAAGAAACATCCAACATGAATTAGCATGATGGATCTATCACCAAAGCCTCTCACTGCTAGTAGGTGTGCCTCTATCAATTTAAAAATCTATGCTTATGATAACTCTTCTTATCTTCACTGCTGTCAACTTTGCTCTACGCTCTCAAGTATCTCGATGTTGTTAGTCTCTCCCTCTGTCACTCTCATATCCCACTGCATCAAAGGCCACTCATCCATACTACTATTTTGTATTGTTGCCTCTCGTAGCAAGGTATTATGCAAGAGACAAGACCTCTCAATGAACCCTTCCCAATTTCTTCTCTCTTGGGACTATCACTTCACATTGCCCCACATTTTACCTTGAGGTATGGCTGCATGTTCTCCCTTTGCCCACTTCGCTCAAAACTCCCCCTACTTGATGTCTCTTTTTGAGTGGATTTCTCCACTCGGTCTCCTCTCTGCTTCTCAAGTTGTTGATGCTCCACAACTTTCCGTCCGAGTCTACCTCTCAGGCTTCTTCTTCTCTCCTTGAGTAGATCTCTCCACTCGGTCTCCTCTCAGCTTCTCTAGTTGTGGCTTCTCCATAAATTTCTGACTCTGCTTATGAGGTTGATTCTTCTCTCCTTGAACAGAACTATCAACTCGGTCTCCTCTCTGCTTCTCTAACTGTGGATTCTCAACAACTTTCTAAGATTCCTTATGAGGTTTCTTGTTGGGTTGCATGTTAAGGGGTAATTCACTCTCCCTCTTAGCCATCAAGTCTCTAACATTTCCCTTGCTCCTCAAGGCCTTTCATGCATCTTCGACCTTAAGAGCGTAAAAGTCCTTAAATCATACACAAATATGTTTCACCTATTGCCTGGTGATGTGTCTAAGGAAAACCTTTCCCTTACTAAAAATCACATATAGCAACGATCTTCCAATATTGTGATGGAAACAAGATTCTTCTTTAGTCCTAGAACATACATCACATCTTTGATTCTAAGATGGGAGTGAGAGTCCCTCTGAAAGGTAACTGTACCAATTTCAGTAGTGCTATACCTCCTATCATCTCCAAACTCTATGTTCCTCTTTGGGTCTTTCTCTTCAAATTTACTGAAGAGATCTCTATTCCCCATCATGTGGAACGATGCACCATTGTCGAGATGCCAAACACTTCCCATTATAGTTCCAGTCATGCATGAAGTGAGAGTGAAATCAAGTTTGGACTGTGAATCTAGAAGTTCACCTCTTGTAGCTACTTCAAGTTCCTTCTTTCTTGCTTTATTTTATGGGAAATTCGAGGCATAGCCCCATACACACAATAGTGAAAACACTTGATTTTTGATAAGTCCATCTTCTTGTCACCCACCTCAACTTGGAGATTCTCTCCTTGGGATTTCTTTCCTTTTCTCACTAATTCAAAGTCCTCTTCCACTTCTTTGGAAGATTTCCCATATCTCATGCTCCTTTGAATCTCTTCTTGTACCAAATCTTACCATGGTTGTTCCCAATCTCATAGCTTCTCCTTCCCATTATCGGAGTCGTGGTAACTATGCCATCTCTTGGGAAGTCCTAGAAGAGCTAGGCTCACCATATTTTCTTTGACAATAGTAACCCCAATGCTTCCTAGTTGATCCCAACAATCGGTGAACTTGGTTAAGTAATTCAGAATTGAATCGCCCTTCTCCATCTAGATATTTCTGAGTTTGTCCTTCAGTACTGACTTCTTATGGTCACTATTATTCTGAAACAAGTTTGTCAATGCCTTCCACATTGAGTATGGATTTTCCTTTTCATGGAGACTTGAATCATTGTGATCTCGAACTACCCCAAGGATAATCCTCGCCTTTTCCACACACTTTTTCCATTTAGCTAGATCTTCAACATCCAATGGTGGAGGCTTAGAAATGTCTTGACCAATGAATTCCTTGAGGCCATTATATCCTGCACTTCTTCCATCTTGTCCTTCCATGCTATGTAATTCAAGTTGCCTTCAAAGGAATAGTCAAGTATCAAGCTGTAGAAATCCATATTGTTGACTCTGAAGTATGAACTATAAATTCGATTTTCACCTGCACAACAAACTCAAAATATCCTCTTCTATAATATCTTGAACTCTCATGCCATGTATATTTTGACTGTAGATTTAGTAACTTATGTGGTATTTTAAAAGACATGACAGGAATCTACTCTACTCTTCAGCGAAAACCTAAATTTATCTGTCAAAATAATAAGAAGAAAAGGAACAATTAAAATCACACATAACACAATATTTCTCTAGGGAAAGAAACTCATCAAAACCTAGACTATCTATATTGCATTAACAAGAAGATCTCAGAAGAAAATACAATGCATGTTTGACCCTGAAAAATTCATGCACTAGTATAATCTATCTCTCTCCTTCCTAATGTGACTCTCGCCAACATTTAGCAAATTTACTAGCCTTCCAAGCCTCTACTTCCTTTTTCCCGTAATTAAGCCTTAGATGAATGCAATATGCTCTACTCAACCTTGGGCTCAAGCTGAAAAAGTATTTTTTATCCTCTGAGTGACTCACTGCCTTTGGCCAGTACATAGTGCAATTCCTATATTTCCGTGCTCCTACTTGCTTGCCTAATTCCTGAGAGAACTAGCTGATATTTAATTGGGAAATTCCTCATCCATAACTACACAACCCAAACATAGGTCCTCAACTTATTGCATGCACCATCTATAAAACTTGGAAAATTATACAACTCATAGTACACTTTCCATGAACTCCAATCTCAACTGGCCTTCATCTGAACTAACATGCATGAATTATTTATGAGTGATTCTTCAGTTAGCTGGTGGTACTAAGGATGCATTCATCCACTACTCCACTACTAGATGTTTACTAGTTCCTCCAATAGTTAGAACTAATTTAACTCACTATAACTCCATTAGACTAAGTTATCTAATTACAAATGCAAAGAACTCAATCTCGACCCCTAAAATTTAGGGATCACTCTACATGACTATAGATAGACGTCCTGTTTGGATGGTGTCCCTCAAGTCAATTTTGTTGAGTTTTAAGTCATTTTTGTAATATATTTTTGTAGCAAAGTGAAATTCTCCAAGAAATATGGAAAGTAGAGCATGAAGCTAAGTAGAGTCAAAGGGGCTTTAGTCCCTTAGTTGGGTAGGTCATAGATTTGTTTTCCAACCTACCCATGGTCTGCAGACCATGGTATTGTAAAGAAAATGCTATAAATTGATGAGTCATAGCAAGCCTTAGAGATAACTCACAGTGACAAATCCTTGTAAGGGCAAGGTGATAAGGGACGAAAATTTTGTTCCTCGTACTTAGGAAAATTTGGAAGGCTCATGCAGCTGAGTGCACAAAGACCTTGGTAAGTCTACAAGCTGACTGCATGGGCCCCTACAGTTGAGTGTGCAAGGAGGAGAAATATATAATTGAATGGTTCTTCACAATAAAGAATATTTGGGAAGAAATTATGATGGATTTGTGCCTTGTTATTTACTTATGTTTAATTTTATGTATCTTCATTATGTTTTATTTGAATTAATGCTTATTTACTATGCAGAACTGGTATATGTTTAATCCTTATCCATGATAAGTCTAATTAACCACCTTCATGAAGATCTGAAACTCATTTAGACCGAAAGGGTTAGATCTGCGCAAAGGCAGATCTAAGATGAAAGGGTATCATCAAACCATCACGCAAGCCTTTGGATGTAGAAACTTGGTTCTAGTGTCCTCCAATACTACTTCAGGTGAGACTACAACTTGCACTTCAGGGTTTTCTTCTGAAAGGGCCAACACTTTAGGGTTTTCTTGGTTGGAGAAGTTAAACCTAAACCTAGATCATGCCCCATCAAGCCAATAAATGGTTACATTGTCAGGACCAAGATCAATTTGAGGAATGTGTGATGTTGAATAAGTGGTTTCCTAGTAGGAAATAAATTGATAAGTGGCTCGATCAGAAGGAACACATGTTCATAGCTTTGGACAAGAGAAACCTGTGGTTTTCCAAATAACAATAGCTGAATAGATACCTATACTTAAACGAAAATGAAAGCTTTTTCTATTTATTCCATTACAAATTGCACTAGTGGCTATCTAGATTAGCGAACAATCAAGGTACGTGGAGACTTGATGGTCCTATTGTGTGGATGTGAGAGCTCGCGAGGTGCTTGGAAGCTTCATAAAATAACATCGTCCAGGTTTTTGATCACAGGATTGATAGTATCATAGGAGGATTTGTTATTGAGCTCACGATCAATACATCCATTGGCTATAGCGAAGTAGAGCACAAGTTATTCAAGTGATTGTGATGTAAGTATTTAAATCCCTGGAAACTTGGATTAAGATGTTGTTGTGTGAAAAATAGGTTATGTCGTTACCTTAATGTTTGGGACTACGCGAAGCAAAAAACCCTTTGGAACGAATGAAGAATCGGGCTTTGAATATAATCCTTTATTGGTATCCTCTTCAAGCGCCGATGAAGGAGCTATTATGAATACACCATGAAGTCCATTGTAGTTGGTAAATCAACCAAGCCTACAATAAGCCAACACATCGATATTAGATGTAGAAAGGACTCTGGACCTGAGAATCATTCCATTACCAAAGGGATCACTTCAAGTAGACACAAATGAATTAAATTCCCAACTTAGATAGATAAAGGATGTGGGTATCAACTCAGCTGCGCTGCACATTTAGACCCTCCATGCACTTCATCAGGGGGTCTTAGGTGAGCTAAAGATTAGAGAGCACTATGCGTTATTAGTCATAAGTGAGGTCGAGATGAACAATGACCATATCTTCACATAAAAGGCTCAGCAACTGAAATAAAAGGAAGAAATGGTCGGGGCAAGCTAGATCTTGGAGTCGTAAATTTCATAGGCATGCAATATGCTACTCGATGTTTAGATTCTAGAGGAAGTTGAAGTAGCAACAAATATTTGAAAGTTCCCTCCCACCATCAGAGAATTGAAGGATGAGATCGGTCGAGTAAGTTTTGAATTTCAAATTAAGATCTCAAAGATGCAGTTGAAACTGCAGCCAATAACTCTGCTAGAGGTCCGAGAGCAGTGTGAAACCACCATCAGGCAAAGCTTGGGAACTTTGGATGCAGCAGTCATAAGATACACACTGATATTCAAATAGGCCATGGAGCTATGGAAGACTCTGCAGGAGGATTCAAAATTGCATAAACTTGGCAAAGACATCCAAGAGACACATCGACAATTTGATGAAGTTAGGGAAACTCCCACACTTTGGCGTCAGTCCAACACCTCGCTCGATTGCAGGAAGGAAAAAAATTGCAATCCCTATTTGAAGAGCTACATAGGAAAGAGGATGTTTTAACAGCCATAATATAGCCATGGATAGAGGAAGCATGTTAGCTTACTCTGAGTTAAAGGCAGTTCAGTAGACACGAATAACAATGTGCCTCATGGTGGAAAGCCCGACTACAAAAAAGTTGGAGAAGGAAGTACAATAGGCCACGGTACAGGGTTCTACTCACATAGGAGCATTACAGGCTGCATTTAGTGAAATCCACAACAAGATCGAGGTGCCAGCTAAGTGACTCAAGGGAGAGTCACCATATTTGTGTTGTGGTCCTCTTTGAATGGGATCCCTAGGGTCAATTTTGTTGAGTTTTGAGTCATTTTTTAATATATTTTTGTAGCAAAGGTAAAGTCTTCGTGAAATGTGGAAAGCATAGAACAAATCTAAGTAGAGTCACAGGGGCTTTAGTCCATTAGGCCAGTAGGTGATAGAGTTGTTTTGACACTGGCCCATGATCCATAGACCATGGTATTGTAAATAAAATGCTATAAATAGATGAGTCATAGTGAGCATTATAGATAACTCGAAGTGAAGAATCATTATAAGAGCAAGGTGATAAGGTAGGAAAATTTTGTTTCCTGTACTTAGGTGAAAGGGGAAGGCTCCTGTAGCTGAGTGCATGCAAACCTTGGTAATCCTGCAAACTGAGTGTGCGGGCCCGTGTAACTCAGTGTGTAGGGAAGATATGTCTATAATTGAACGCTTATTCATATTAAAGAATATTTGGGAAGAAATTATGATGCATTTGTGCCTTGTTATTTACTTCTGTTTAAGTTTATGTATCTTCACTCTGTGATCTGTTTTATGTGAATTAATGTTTATTTACTACGCAGAACTGTGTAACACCCCTCCCTTGTGTACTACGTTATTTTAAACCTAAGCTAAGTTAAACCTAGGTGTGATATCCTCCCTTGTGTGTTAAATGTTCTAAACCTAGGCTGAGGAAAGCTAGGTTTGACACCCTCCTTTGTGGTTTAAGCTATTCTAATCCTAATATGAGGAAATCTAGGTGATATGTAATATGAAAATCACATGTGTTATTAAATAAATTAGTGAAATAAAACACTTGGAGGGTGGAGAACCAAGAGAGAAGAGATGTTTGCCAAATCCCACGTGGAATGGGATAGAGATGAATATTTCATGACAAAGGTTCTAGATGTGATTCTAGATAAGCTTGGCTAGATTAGATATCCATCAGATGGGTAGGGGATAAAGATCCATTGGACATAAAAGATTTGCGGGAGATAAAGGCAAGATTTTATGTGGAAAAGCGTTGTGGGAGATAATGACAAGATTTTCTAGATAAGAGCTAGGCAGATGGAAAAATCCATAAAGCAGGACATTGCTAATGGTAACTAAATCATGAAAGAGGGTATTAAATACCTAGTACATCGGTCAATTGAGGACAATTGGTCCTTGGCAAGATCTTCGGCTTGAGGGGTATCATAGGTGATTCATGGCTGGGTGGTGGTGCTCCTCCCTCCAAGTGAGATTTAGTTGGTTTTTTTTCATGAAATTGTTGTATGTTGACTCTGACTCTCTCTCTCTCTCTCTCTCTCTCTCTCTCTCTCTCTCTCTCTCGGTGATTGTTCGAGTTCGTTTATGAGAATATTTTCACGAGTTTCTATTATAGTTCAAGTTTCTCTATCAGATGATTTCCCAAGTTTCCTCGCCATGAGAAGGTCATGTGAATTACATAGGTTTATGTAATAGTAGACTTAATGGTTTTTTCCTCTACTCTGATGAGATTCTCTTGCATGGTATGGATTCTATATTAATCCATACTCGTTATGAAAATAAAACAGTTAGTCCAAATATGTCGATGGTTGATTTCTTATCCCTACATTGATTTCCTATTGTTGCAATTGTTAACCCATGAAGTTCAGTTGTATAGATAAGTTATTATCTGTGTTTTATGTATGTGAACTTTAATGTGTATGAGAAATGGTGCTGTCATGGTAATGAGATTTTGATACTCGTGTCACCACTTTAAATTTCTCATGATCGACTTGAAAGTGGCTTCTAGTGTGAAGCTATGAATAGAAGCACATTAAATGAATTGACAGTTTTAGTACCCATGGAGGGTAGCATATATAACATAATTAGATTACTTGTGCTAATAGGTTACTATGAATGTGATGGAAGTATTATACATAGGACCTATTTTACATCTAATAATAGAGTTAATAGTGGAAGAAATATGGGTTATGTTGATATTATGTATGAAAATGTGAGATGACTGTGGTTCTATGGTTTCTCTAAATAATCATATTACATCCACTACAGAGATATGGTATGTTTATAATGCTCTAAAATAATATCTCTTTATGCAAAATCACCAATTGAGGAATATGTATCCTATTTTATGACTAATGGGTTAAGTATTTGTGTTGCATATATAACTAGTATGCATGGGAATGAAAGACTGGTCAATAACGCTACAATGGTCATGAAATTAATGTCCACTAGTGTTGGTGAAGATTTAATGAGATATGTTGAGAGGATGCATACCATCATAAGTTCAATGGTCGATCACGTGCATCCAAGATGTTAACGAATCTAAGGTTCTCTATAAGAGAACCAATAAAACAATTAATGAGAAAATTGTACTATGGCTTAATAATAATATGGCTGAGGTAATTTTAGAAGACAATACCCGCAAGGAGGGGTTAAAGCTTTAATTGTGAATGAACCCAAAACTTTAAAATTTTTGGGTCTTGGAGGCTAAATTCTGGTGTAGGATAAGGAGGTTTGTTACAAATGGTATTAGAGAATAGGTTCAAAAGCTAAGGCTTATAGACTCATCCACCTTCTAAGACTAGATCCATAAATGTAAAAAAAATAAAAAATGAATCTTAGAACTTAAAATATGTTACGGTCGTATTGGTTTCTAGTCATTAAAGGAAATTATGATTCCTTAAGATTAAATCCAAGTATTAACATAGATTATGGATGAATCAATAACATATATCTAATTGGATCAAGCAATAAAATTTAATGGGGAGTTCCATACATTACGAGAAGAGGTTGACTTTTTAGATTGCTTATGGAGACATGATTTCTTGAAAGACCGTAAGGGTTAAAATTTAGTATTGGGTCAATTCGACCAATTTTTTTTCCTCAAAATAAATAAACATGGATTTCTTAAAAAAATCAAAAGGACTTTCATGCTCTAGAGCTTCTATCCAGGGTTACCAGATTATCATTTTGTTTTATAAACCAATAATATTATTGAAGTGCACAACTCTCAAGTCATCCTAGTCTATAGTCTAGCGAGAAGCTAATACAAAATATCTTAATACGTAAACACCAAGCTGCGTAAATGATTCCATAAAGGAGATTGTTTGTGCAATATACTTAAAGGAGTTCATGATCTTGACTTAAGTTCTAATTCTACGTATAACAATGGCAATAGACTGATTGGGTTTGTCACTTAATTGATTGGTAGAACCCATTCTTGGGCATGTCGATCTGCATCTCGCTCTATTTCTCTGGGGATTAACTCAGTACCAAGGCATTTTGTAGTCTTCGACTACGGTCATGTATGATGGGAACTTGGTTGTTTCCCTTGCATAACACCATATATCCCTGAGTAGTGCAAATCATTGCCTCTGCTCCAACGAAGATGGTGAGGATGTGAAACCATAGGCTACAACAATGTAAACTTTCAAATGGGAACTCATACTATTACCCATTTTCTAGAGATAGCAAAAAAGTGACCTGATTTTGAAAAGGGGTGATGCAGAACACACATGTTTTTTTTAGAGCATAGTTTTTGGCACTATAAATTTTTTTATTTACATTGCATTTTAGAATGGTAGTGATTTTGATGTTGATTTTAAAAAGTGGCAATTCTACACCATGCCGTTTCGATAAAAGGCCTTTTTTTTACTTTTCATTTTATAATGTATGAAATGTAAATAATTATTTTGTAAATTTAATAATTTTGGAAATGGTCTTCTTCTTCACATTTTCTTCTTTTTATTTTTATTTTTATTTTTTCTTGTAGTGAGGTTTTTATTGTTTTTAATATTTAAAGAGAAAGGTGATATTTTGAATTTTCAATATTCTACATATTTATACACCATTAATTAAATTTTCAATCCACATGACATAATTGTCTCTAAAAAACATATATAAAAACATATATAGAAAAGACAAAAATAAAAAATAAAAAATGTTAAAAAAAATTATCTTATAAACCATAAAAGAATTAGGAAATATA